>SDVV010014426.1:0-14805 GCA_016164225.1 Gammarus roeselii | reverse complement strand
ATATAGACACACAGCTGTTTCCTCCTAATCAGGAGGGTGGCTAAGTCAGGCTGACAGTTTTTTGTGTTTTTCGTACTTCGCGTATCTAGGACTGTTGCCAATTGTATGTAGTTTTTTTTTCTTTTTTTTCAATTACACATGACACGGGTCCCACGAGTACCCCCAATTCCCGGGTCACTTAGTCTCAACCAGCCTCAAATCGTCTCGACTCGTCGCCTCGTCAGTCGACTCGTCTTTACTCGCCTCAGTGCTATTCGTTCCCTCCACGCACAGTGCTATTCAAGACTTCCACTCTCTAAGATCAACATCAACATTATTTCACCATTTAGCCGTCAAAACGCCTAACTGTGCTTGGACATTTATTAGGCCCCCGGGAGAGTGCAAATTCTCCCACCGTAAGTTGGACTAGACCAGCTAACAAACCTCATAGTTTTTTGGGCTCCAGCAGGCGTCTAACGATACATAATTATAAAACAAATCCAAAATTGATCACCATGAAAAAAGGGCATGGATTAATAATAGAGCTTACGAAATAAGAAATACTAAATTACTAAAAGAAAGTGTTAGTGAACCATAAAATGAATAATCATCCATCCACCCCAAGCGAGCGACGAGAGCAGTGATCTTGGTGCGCTCTTCCTACGATGACCTTCCTACCCAGGCAAAACGACCGGCACCATTCCCCACTTACTTCCTCATAACGCGCACAGATAGCGGTGCAAGCAAAGTTGCTTTTTCAAAAAATCTATTCATAATAATGAAATCACTCTCCCAACAACTAGGAGGAAAACCGAAAGACACCCAACGACAGTCAAATAAGTAACTGGCCCACGTCGTAAAACCTGAACAAAGTAACGCTGTACGAAAGATTGCCCACTTAAACAAACTCAAAGCTACTGTTGAAATACATCCGTCCTTCAACGATACCGAACGAATTATATATACCTCTCGGTACAAACCTACAATCAGCCTCAGTGCTTTTGCAGAATGTTTGGCTGAGGATTACGGACTTACCGAAGTCTGTCTAGCAACATGGATAAATTCACGTAATGCAAGTTCTACCGCATACCAAATTACCTTACCAGGATACGACGCACTGGAATTCATAGTCATCCCTGGTTAACAATGAAGAACCATAACCTACCCAGTTGCAGCATGGCCTCCAATGTGCAAAAAATGCCGTGAATGCCGGTACGTCATCAAATACTGCCAGCCACATACACCCCAACGTTGTAAGAAGTGCGCCGGCGAGCACGACAGAAAAGACTGCCCAGCCCGTCACCCTAAATGCTACCACTGCTCATGCTTCCATGAGGCAGGCGAAACGCAACTGCCAAGTACACATGAACCAAAATTAAATGACAATCACACAAAACGAGCGCAGAGTTACACGGAAACGTGTCATCCAAATCTGGAAAGACGATAACCCAAATCGCCTTCATTATGCTAAAGCAGTCAAATTGTAAATTTAACCAAACTCCTCCGATGATACTCGCATCATCAAAAAAATCTCGTAACAAGACTCCATCACTCCTCCCTGACAGCAGCAGTGCTACCTCACTCAGCCCAGCGACCGCCCCGTACTAGAGATGATTGCCCTAGCAGTAATTCCTGCTGTGCCCAAGAGGAAAATTTGATGGATGCTTCCTCCGCAGCCGACCACGCAGCGAGACCCAAACTACAACAACAAAAAGGCCAAGAGACGAAGATGCCTCCGATGCCCATTCGCCATAGAACAAAAAGATCAGTAACAACCAACAAACTACGGCTCGTCAAGAGAAAAACCTAGAACTATTCACATTTGTCTTAGCCGCGGCTCCATCCGGCGTGAACCAAAGCGAGGGACTCGACCCTCTATTCACGAGCCCGACTCTTGGACACCCAACCAGCGAGAACGATCACCACTTGGAAGACTACGCGTTTCAAACCTCTATCGATTAACTCCTACTCGAGACCTTTAAACAACCAGCCACCTTAACTGTTCTAAATAGCCCGCAATCTGCACAACCACCCACGCAGATTAAAAAGCCTACCGCAGAAGAAGAGCGCACACGCTAAAAACCAACTCGAAGAGCATTAACCCTTTTCCTCCTGCAAGAGCTCATACAGTCGCGACCGCAGCAGTCCCCGCAGACTAAGTTCTACCGAAGCAGTACGTACCCACAAACACACCCAATCCGGATCTCCTGAGCAAACTCCCAGACGCGCACGCCTCGAAAGTTCCTGCAAATCACGCGATCACTCTAGATCATCAATGTCTGAGTGTGAACCATCTCCAAAGTGAACAACAGCACAATAATCCGGCGGAACTTCCAGGGACTTGGAAACAAGAAAGACTAATTGCTATCCATAATCACCACCCATAAGCCTTAGGTGATAGGCCTCCAAGAGATCAAACTCTGAAAGACCGCCAACTTTATAATCTCCCAGTATGTCATACACCGCCGCGAAGGCCACACCAACGTGACTGCTCACGGCGGAGTCGTACTTAAGATCCACCTAAGCGTACCTCACTTTGTTTTTCCTCTGAGGACGAATTTTCAAGCTATCGCTGAGAAGATAGCCGTCTCAAGACCAATAACAGTGGTATATATCTACTCGTCACGAAACCATGAGCTCTTGGAAGCACTAATGACCGAATTGCTGAACCAACTGCCCTTGCCAATACTCCTACTCAGAGACTTTAACAGCTTCCATAAAACATGGGGATGCGTGAGAACAGACCCCAGGGGAGTGATAATGGCTAACACCATAAACACTCACAAACTAGTTCTTCTCAACGACGGACAACCCACCCTAATATCCCTTCAAAGTGAAACTGCCATTGACCTCTCCACATGCTCTCCCACACTGGCACCTCAACTTGTATGGGGAGTTCAGCCTTCATCACACGATAGCGACCACAAGCCAGTCATCATATCACTTTCCACCAACCAACCGAGAAATCCTGCTTTACGAGAACTTCGATTCAACTACCGGAAAGCTAGTTGGGAGGAATACTCGGACCACATCGCGTGGGGCGATATAGAAGGCATCCCAGAAGACATCTCTGACCATGACCTCATCGTCCATCTATACGAGAAATTTTAAGCCGCAGCTGCCGCATGCATCCCCAAATATTCACCTACAACCTTTTTTCCTAAGCCGCGGTAGTGCCGAGATGTGCAAGAAGCAAGAGACCGGCGTTAAAGGCTCTACATTGCCTATCGACGTGCACGGCCCCAGGAACCAAGTAGCATAGAAAAATTCATCTGCCATATATCGAAAAGTTTGAGTGGAGAAGAAACAAGAGAGCTGGACTCAGTTTGTCAACACTATTAACCGAAACACCCCTATTTCTCAGGTGTGGGAAAATATACGACGTATCCAGGGAAGACCCAAGCGACCTATCCACATTATTTCAGACGGAGGCAGAATTTATTCTTCCTACGCAGAAATCGCGAATAAACTAGCTCAGACTTTCAACCAGATATAGCAATCAACAAATTTCAGTGCTGCTTTCCAACGGGAAAAGAACTTGCGAGAAAGTGAACATTTTGATTTTACTTGTACAAACGAAGATTCCGTAACAAAACTTTCTCCCTCTATGAATCACAGTGCGCTATAGACCATACACGTGAATCTTCACCCGATTCGGACCTGGTGCACATCAACATGATCGAAAATGTCCCAGATGACGGCATTTAGTACTTATAAAAAGTGTTCATCACGATGTATTCAAACTCATTTTCCCCCGATCAATGGCGGGAATCTGTAATTATCCCAATACCCAAACATTGGAAATTCCACGGTGATCCACGTAACTTTACCGCCCCATTGCCCTTACCAGCTTCCTCTGTAAGACTATGGAAGGAATGATTAACTCACGCCTTTTAGACTACCTTGAAATGCAAGCAGGCCTCAACAACATCCAGTGCGGCGGCCGCAAGCGCCGCTCCAAGACGGACCACCTTGTACGACTGGAAACGAATATTAGACGGGCTTTCGTCCGAGGGGAATATGTGGTTTCCATATTCTTCGAGAGCCCTAAGACGTGGAAAAAACATACGACACTACTTGGAAATACGAAATCGTGGAGGATCTTCACCGCAAAGGCCTTAGAGACCACCTACCACGTTTTATCGATCATTTTTTGCAAAATCGTACCTTCAGGGTCAAGGTCGGCGACCCCCTGTCAACATCGTATCCGCAAGAAATGAGCGTCCCCTAGGACAGCCTCCTCAGTGTCACTTTTTATTCTTAAAATTGGCCAGCTAGCAGACATTCTACCGCGTGACGGAAGACTGCTTTCGTCACTATACGTGAACGATATACAAATAAGCTACATGCATCCTAGCCTTTTAACAATTCAACATGAACTCCAGAAATGTCTAAAAGTAGTCGGGAACTGGACTTCCGGTTCTCGCCCTCTAAAACAAAAGAGATGCATTTTATCAGTTTGTCGGGCTTCTACCTGAAACCAGACCTAATGTTGCATACCACATCCCTCATATACGAGGAATCGTTTAAGTTCCTGGGTCTTGTGTGGGACCCTGAACTCGCATGGCGACCCCATATTACAGCTCAGGAAGCTCGCTGGAAAAAGGCAACGGGACTTATCCTCCCGGTCCCCTCCCTGCAATTTGGAGCCAAAATGTAGACCGGCATGACGTTTTTCAGAACATTAGATGTTGACTACGGAGCCATTGTTTACGGTTCGAGAGCCAGAACCACTCATGAGCCCCTCTCCATCATCGTAAACAACGCTCTGTGTATCACAATAGGCGCGT
This sequence comes from Gammarus roeselii, assembly GCA_016164225.1. Lineage (NCBI taxonomy): Eukaryota > Metazoa > Arthropoda > Malacostraca > Amphipoda > Gammaridae > Gammarus > Gammarus roeselii. The sequence continues at coordinate 10,036 of SDVV010014426.1, read as the reverse complement.
TCATTTCCACGCCCATCGAATCCCTGAGCGTGCATGCCAACGAGCTTCCTCTTCTACCCCGGAGAGACAAACTCTCTACAATACTACTTCAAGACCAGGAGCTTGTCAATAGCCCAGCACTCAACGACGTCACCAACATTCTCGATAAACGCCTGTATGCGGCTCAGAAAAAAATATATGCCCACCTTTTTCCTTACGCGTGGACAAATTACTGACCACGCTGAACATCATTCGCAAAGCAATCAGGCCTTCATTCACCTATTAAATTCTTCAAATCAACACACCAACTTGGATGATCACCCCACCACTGGTCAACCTAGATTTGCAAGTGTCCCCTAAAGCAAAAAGTCAAACCAACACGTACCGCAAAGAATTCTCGAGACTACTTGATGAACAATACTCTGAGCATCGTCATTTAACTGGCGCCTCTAAGACCTTGGACGGAGTGGGAGCTGCCGCCGTGTGCGAGGGACTGCACGTTTGACAACCCTTCCCTTATGAGGCCTCTGTATTCGCTGCAGAGCTGCACGCACTCGAATTAGCTATCTCTGTTGCAAAAAGTGACCGCCTGCCAAATATGTTATATTTTCGGACAGTCTGCGTGCTCTCACCCAGCTGAAAACTCTGCACTATGATCACCCTTCCCTTGGCAAAAAGGCAACACGACCTATTCACGATGTCCGAGATGGGTCAAGCGGCCGAGTTCTGCTGGGTTCCGGGACACTTTGGAATAAGAGAAAACGCAGATTCCCTCGCTAAACAAGTGTCTACCCACCAAGAGCAGTAGATTTCCATACATTACCGAGACTGGTTATCAACTCTCTGGTCATCAACTCTCGTATAACATCACGATGGAACGACATTTGGCAATAGAGTGGACACAAAAACCTGCCGTATGAGAATGGGACACCAAGTTTTCCAATAGATGAGACCAAGTGTCATTAACCGTTTATGCACGGGACACACGTGGGTAATCCACGATCACCCAATGAACGTAGACATGGTACCGGACGCACCACCATGGCCCTTTTGCCACCAAGTGCATGACGAGCCATCTTGAGCCCCCGTGCAACCTACAAGGCCTGCTCACAGAAGCAAGTAGCTTCCCTGATAAAAACTAATAGCTTTAGGAAAACATACCGGACTCTATGAATCTGTGTGACGCCGTTCCTGAACGTTATACCTTGCTGACACATTGAGTTAAAGTTCTAATTTAATCTCGAGCATAAAGAAGTGAAAGATACCAAAATAGACGGATTTTCGTGCCCTACAAGGGAGCGTGCGTTGACTTCGTGTTGAGACCCCGGTAGAAAACAGAAACACCTACAACAACAACATTATTTGTATATTTATACTAATTTATATATGCCACAGCGCATTGTATCCTGAATTGCAGATACTTTTTATTTATTCCACAATTGCCGTTGTCTATGTCACTTTGACTTGTGGCAATTGCTTCTAGGCAAAATGGAACTGTGGAATCCTCTCTAGGCCCCGATTGAATTGTAATCCCGATTTATTTTTGCGGGTTGCCGTGCAGAAGAGATCAGGCAACCCTTCTTCTCTTGCCCAGTTCAGTATGGCCAGTTGTCTTTTCTGTAGTCCTATTCACACACGTCATTCCAAGTCATTCAACGTTGCATTGTAATACTCTTTCTCCAGTCTGTTTTTGAAACATTCAAACAGCAGAATTTTGATCCCTTCATTTCCATACATGTTTTAAATGCTCAGCAGATGTTGGATGCACACGAAGCTCTTCACTCTGGTAATTACTGCCACCCCCTAAGGCTCTCAAGCGGAGCTATTCGAGTTCACGCATTACTGCTGGTCTCTCGATTTTCAGCGCCATATGATTTTTTTATTACGGCGGTCGGTGAACAAGTAGGGTCTACTTGAAATATCCATTGCTTCGATATTTTCGTTTTTCCTAAAAGTTGACCTGTTCGCTAGTAAACTGGCGTTTTACGGGGGTGATGTGAGGCTCGTGTCAGAGCTCCGGTCGAAATGAACCCTTTAATATAATCTAATTCCTTGTTTCAAACTGATCTTTAAATATTTTCAGTGTTTATTGTATAAAATATTGTTGTTCAATCTTATAGTTCAATCTTATATATTTACTTCTGCTAGAAAGACGTGTGATAATGCATTACTGTAGCTAATGACCTCTGCTAGAAAGACGTGTGATAATGCATTACTGTAGCTAATGACCTCTGCTAGAAAGACGTGTGATAATGCATTACTGCAGCTAATGACCTCTGCTAGAAAGACGTGTGATGATGCATTACTGCAGCTAATTACCACTGCTTGAAAGACGTGTGATAATTCATTACTGTAGCTAATTACCTCTGCTAGAAAGACGTGTGATGATGCATTACTGCAGCTAATTACCACTGCTTGAAAGACGTGTGATAATTCATTACTGTAGCTAATTACCTCTGCTAGAAAGATGTGTGATAATGCATTACTGTTGATGTTTAATGGAGAAGGGATCATTTTTGCACGAGGAACTTTATTACTATATAATTTCGCTGATAATACTCCAGTTTTTAATACATAATGTGAATGTTTTTTATACAGCCCTAGTTTGTAAACATTATAAAAAAACATTGACCGCAGTCAATTTATAGTCGTTAACAATTTTATTACACTAGTGTACTTCAACTTTGTATTAAAACTGTGAAAATCGATGTCAATATTATCAAAAATCTCTGCCTGCGAGATACACGAGAAGTTTTCATGAGATAAGGTTAAGGGATTCTAATCAACCTCCTCTCCACCGGAACACCTGACAAAGTGTCACTGAGAACTGTGAAAATCAACGCCAAATTCGACTTAATCAAAGATGGATTGCGAAGCGACTATACCAGAAGGCCTCCAACACACTTCACCATGGTTTAATTCTACAAACGTCATCAGAGTCACCCCTAAATCCAGTATGGGAATGTTCATGAACTTGCCATTGGGTCGTTTAGAAGTAAAAATTTGCTGGCATATGCAACTGATTGATTTTCAGGTTAGGCTGGGATTATTTGCAAGCCTACCCAGACGGGCACGGCGCTTGTGTGCAAACGGTTCAACACTTTCCCATAAATTGTGCTCTTGCTATTATTGTGCGTGAGGTTTTCTGCCCCTGTTCGGACCTCATGTAAATGATTTTCGTTTGCATTCTATTGCAGTCGATTGTTCCCATCCCATCCTCTAGATACCTCGTAAGCGAGTGAATATCGTTACAGTCCAATTTTGATACTTGGAATTTTTAAATTGCTCTCTGCACAGGGTTCTGGGCGCATCGCGCAAGAAGACGCAATTGTCCTTCATGGTATAATAGTTTTAACACGAAATTTGTAACTTTTCCTATAGTTTTTGTGAAACGAGACAAACCAATGATTTTGTCATCTTAAAGTAATGAAGAGAAAGGAAATAATTATCCACTATATGATGAGGTCTGCACCAACGCAGATACAGACGCGAGGCCGAATACAGATACAGACGCGAGGCCGAATCCCCCAGAAATAGTGCAACCAACGGTAAGACGCACCTCACACCCCTCCCGTGCACCCTCAAACCAAAACTTATCCCTTTTGCCATGAAGGGTCAGGCCAGGAGCCGAAAACACACACTCCGGGTCAGTAGTGAGGTTAGAAATCAGTCTCAGCCGCCAGGCCCTGCAGCTATCATTGGTTAACCCGAGCTTCGTCCTAGTTACTGGGTACTTCCTCGCCCACGTCTATCCCATTTCTCAACGAGATGGCCACGGGCAGGACAGCGCATCAGTGCCAGTCAAAATTCATCGATTCACAATAAATCTCCACTCAAGCCTTTCCATAGCACGCTTTCTCACTCTGATTTCGCTCTTCTGTAATGCCTGTTACATGCCACCCGTGTAGCCAAATTTCGGTCTGATTTCACCAATCATCAATTATCACCATGTATCCGAATCACCTCAGAACAAGGGAGAGTAGTTAGAAGGGAAGTATAGATTGTGTTTCAACATAACCAAACCTGCTCGTGGACAATTTTTAGAAACCTGGGATCGCTGTCACCCAGTCAAATGTTTCCAAAGTAAATTTTTCTGTTCAATTACCCATCCTTGTTCTCACATTTTTTTGCATGGCTATATGAAGTCAGACTTAGTGCTCGAGTTTGCCACGTCATTCTTGATACCCGAGGAGGTTCTCAATGGGACAATTAGCTAGATTATCGAGTCAAGTTGCTCTGGTGAAAGTAAACTTATATTCTTCCTTACGCCCACTTTCAGTATCGGTCCATTTGCGGCGTCTAGCTCTTACTATCATGCAGCGTTCAACAAACGCACCCTCCTCTTATTCTTGTTGTTGTCATGGGTATGAGGATTTACTTTGAAAGTTAACCGAGCTATAATGACCGGTTGACAGTTACAGAAAATCACTATAGACAAATGATGCGTGCAACGTCCGTGTCAGCGTGACCAGTAATGAAGACAACATCTACTACTTACCCCTTCATAATGTCAATTTTTGACCTTGGGTGTGCATTCATGAAAATGTATATCCTACCGAACCTCGGGCATTGTGGGAAAAAATCGTCTAATTGTGCAATAGATCAAAAAGAAATAAAACGTTACGTTGAAATATTGATCACCGAATAAATTGTCAACGTCAATTCACCTTGATAAGCGTTACGGTGCTGTTGACACAGGCTGCAAAAACAAGATATAATGATGGAAAAGAATGCCCATCACGTGGTTTCACTTTACATTTACTCACGTAATGTTTGCCACACTGATCATAAATCGTGAAATATTAAGTTCACATGAAATGTGGTATATATCGAGCTTGCACGTGGAGACCTCCTCTATAAGATCCCTGCGCCCTACGGGGGAGCCTATTATGACTCACGTTGAGGCTCTGGTGGAAATGAGGCCCAAATCAATCAATCAATCTATAAGATCTTATTTACCAAGGCTAAAACCATTTCATTTTGATCGTGCGGAAGGTAATCTTCCTCATAATTTTTTATAGCTTTAGGCGGGTTTATTTTGGATGACCCACTCGGTTGAATCGTTTTGGTGTGAAGTTCAGTCGGTCGTCAAGGTTCTGCATACTTCGCACACACCTGTTTTTTATGAGACATTTTGTGATGAAAACACTTCATTACCAAAACAGTGCTCTTAACAAAAAACCAACACAAAGTAGCTGTTCGACATCAGGAAACTTCTCCAAGCTAACTCTTCAAATAGTAGAAACCTCGTTTGGGACAGGAAGGGTACCTGCTCTCATAGGTTTCACCGAGAGATCTGGTGTAAAGCCAGATAACTAGAAGTTAAGGCCAATATTTTCAGGGCAATAAAAATGGCAAAGGAAGCTAGGATATAGCCAATGCAAACATGTTCACGGAAAATAACTATCTATAATTTTATTAGGAAAATTTATTCCAAGCATTCGCCAGCATAATCGAGAGTTTTCGATCAAGGAAAATCTCACAGTGGCTGCAAAAGTGAAAATGATGCATTCGTCATACGATCTGGAAACCATATGTAACCCAGTTCGTATTGGGCGTCGTCTTATCGACGTCATATTCACCTGAAGCGTTGGTTTAGCGCTGAACGCCCATCACAGAAACAAACTTATTCGGCTGAATGCCGTACTATCATTGATAATGTCCATGTAAGTGTGATCACTTCTAATTCGTTACTGAATGATACACGAATCTATGCTACAGTACCAAGAAATCGTTGATCACCCGGCGATCCATTGTTATGCGTGGGTGACCAGATTCAATAGATTGAATCGTGATGCCGACACATCTTTGATAACCCGGCGTTCGTGGTTATGTGTGGGGAACAAGACATAACTAATTTCCATCCCCACATTCAGCATAATCTTTTTATTGCAAGGTCAGTAGTTTAGGTTTTGTCTCTCATTGCCCAGCACATACCCACATTCAGCTTAATGTTCTCATTGAGAGGCCAGTAGTTTAGGTTTTGTCTCATTGCCCAGGGCATCCCCACATTCAGCTTAATCTTTTCATTGCGAGGTCAGTAGTGTAGGTTTTGTCTCTTTGCCCAGAGCATCCATACGTTCAGCCTAATATTTTAATTGAGAGACCAGTAGTTTAGGTTTTATCTCTTATTGTCCAGCGCATTCCCACATTCAGCTCAATGTTTTCATTGCGAGGCAAGTAGTTTAGGTTTTATCTCTTTGTCCAGCGATGACCAATGACTTGACGTCTGTTGAGTGCTGCACTGGCCGTCACTTGGAAACATTTTGTGATTAGCAGGAGAACATTAAGCCCGGCTGCTCACTTATAGTTTATGATTGCACGGAATGTAATGATAGAGTGCAATGTGATTAGCTATCTGGGTTTATTTTGAAATCTGTCGCTAGTAAATGCGCCTTCACGGCTATTTTGCAAACTAAATAGTGTTTGGATTGCAAAAAACAAAAAGAATTCATAGCTGTAAAATTTATTTTAGATACAATGGCTAGTTGGTAAATAACAGAAATATCATAGTACACAGATGACGTGTACCAAGTGCGTGCGCTGCTCTGAAGACAACATGTGATACTTAAATCATTTAATATCAACTTAGACAGTCTGCATCTGAACACCTCCGCGACATTCCGTTGCTTCCCCGGCTCTCAGCAGAAAGAAAAAGCAAGTGTCGAAAGGAAATTAACAAGGGATAATTTTGTCCGAATTAAGTACTGTACGGGATAAATCTCTTCCTATTGGCGATAACTTTAATTGGTTGGGTCGGAAACTGATTACGTTGTAACTATATCATATTAGAGAAGCTAAATTCCATACAAAACATTTCGCAGCTAAAGAAGGCTGTGTGCTTCGCTGCAATTTATGCCACTCGAACAAAAGAGACAAGAATTTTCAATGTTTGTTTGGATTGGTGTGATGGGTTTCCAGTCTCTCTTTCAGGTTGGGTCAGAATAAAACCTGTTCAATGTTGTGACTGAATAAAAAAAACGTGGGTAATGACATGCAATTGACTACTTCAATCAATTTCTAGCCTACACATATACTTTTCCACATGTACATGTTAAAAGTTCTTCTGGTGTCGTGCTGAAATTTTATTCCTCTCTGTGTACTACGTATTTGATATCTGATCAGACACACTGATTGCAATGTGATAGGTGACGATTGTTTTAGCATCATGAAGTAATGTCTATGAATAGCTGGTATATCTCGTTCAACATCCCTTAGAGAGTGGAGCAAATTAGGCAGACAACACGGGTGAAAAATCTCACCACCACCACAATCTAGTTTCCGTTTAACAATGCCGGCACGAGAATTCTCTGCCGACCTATGAGCATGCAGCAACCGGGAAAAAATAGAAGAACATCTGGTTATTAAACTATGTTGCAACTTGCGTGGAGCGATATATTAACTACGAACTAACATAATTAAACCTGAATCTAGTTGTTATATAGTAACATGTTGACGTGAATATTGGTAGTCTATAATATGTTGAATAAGAGAAGTATCGAGGATGTGCAGGCTACGAACCAGTTTGTTGTATACTTATGTTCTCTAGAGAGCTCTGATGTCGTAGCGGCGAACGTTGGTTTAACGTAGTAAATCACCTACTTGTTGAAAACCAGATGCGAGCAAAGTTGTTTCTCGTATCTGCTATACGGTGCTTTCAGTGTTACGATCGGGATGATGGAGTTCCCGTGGTGGTAACAATCATTGCATAATAATCCGTTCCTGGCTGAAGTATGAAACACACTGATGGGTAACTCTTTTTTTTCGGGTATAAATAAAAAAAATTGTGCAGCGTATCTTTGTAAATTTAATGTTGAGATGCACCTAACATGATGGATAAACGAAACTGAATTAACTCTTCTATTTGTTGCATTAGGAATACTTTTTGCAATCCAGATTGGGATCGATATTAGTTTGAAATGATCACATCACGTGAAAGAATGGCCTGTTGCTTGTCAAGCCAGTCTGCAGAAAATGGGAATTTGATCGGATATCTCCGATCTGTTTGTATTCATAGCTCCAGTCTCACAAAACTGTAAACGTCACTATTTTTATCGGCGGCAGAGTGGATGTTTCTCACTCTTTAGTCAACATATCCAGCGGCACATTACAGCTATTTTTCTTATCGTAATCAACTAATTCTGGCGGCACCTCAGGACAATCTCGGCGGCACCTGAAGCCCCTTTTGCAATCATGTTAAGTGGACGATCTTTTTTGATTATTAAATGAAAATGAAGAGCATAACATAAGACAACTAAGATGTCTCCTAATTTTGTTAGTCAAGTGATAAGTGGAAATTTATTTAGAGCGCTAAAGGCATGGCTTCTGCGCCCTAGTCAACCTGCTCAATCTATCCTAGTCTCGCTTTCAATAACTAATATTTGAATAATTCAACGAGCTATTTTGACACAAGGATCAATTTAATTGTGCGGCCAACGTGACTTCTCTATTTACGATTGATCGAGTAAACAAATATTGCATTTATAAATTATCAAGAAATGAACTCCGAAGAACTAAATACAACATATAAAAAACAGACTGCAAATGATGCATCTTTTGCCTGCAAGATTGGGTTCAGGCGCCATCAGAATTGAAGATTGGGACAAATAGCCAAGGCACCGCCGGATTTGGTTATAAAGACATGGAAAAATAGCCAAGGCGTCGTCAAAGATCTCCTATAAGCCTCTCGTAATTTCAGTTCAACGGAGATCCTTTAATTTGAATTTTAAGGAATATTACCTAAAGCCCAGAGCATAGCTTGCATTGCCATCAGCCACCCACAGGAGGATATCCCCATCTCCTGGCTCCTGCCGCAGTCACTCAGAATTGCCATCAGCCACCCACAGGAGGATATCCCCATCTCCTGGCTCCTGCCGCAGTCACTCAGGATTGCCATCAGCCACCCACAGGAGGATATCCCCATCTCCTGGCTCCTGCCGCAGTCACTCTGAATTCAAACCGGCTCAGAAACTCAGTAGTCCTGACTACAGGCTCGAATGCCATCACATTCAGGGAAATACTTCAAGAGAAAATGATCATCTTAAATAATTAAATCAGGTATATGTATCTAATGGTCAGTTGTAATTTATTGTAATTACCATCTTCAGCAGAAATTAACATTTTAGAGGTAATAAGAAAAACATCGCTGGTTCATGAAATGATACACTTCACTATAACCAGACCAGTCTACTGTTAACTTTTTGCGGTCATCATACACATTTGATTCTAATATCATGTCGAGTACAATAAATGCACGTACTATCAGACGCCACATTTTGATTCTAATATCATTTCGAGTACAAAAAATGCTTGTATCATCAGTAGCTGCCACAACATTACTTGAATAGTGATTGAAGTGTCCGTGACTACCACGCCCCTAGTTTGTCTTCATGCTGAATATTTTTAAATGAAGTCATTATGTTTAAGCTTTCATATCGAATCGGACGTCTCATCATGGAACGATTTCTAGATGAACTTTATGATGCAAAAAAAATAGTTTTCCTAGATACTTTTTATGAGACATTTATAGAATACAAGCATCTTCTAAAATGTAAGCAACACCATGGTAATGGTTAAAAGTAGAAATAAGAAAAGTTTAAATCTCACGTCAATAGGTCCTTAACTGCAGGCACGGTGAAGACGTGGGCAAGGTCATGAATGTTCCTTCCATGGCTCACCAGGTCGCAACATAACTGAAGGAAGGCACTGTGGTGGCGCTGATAAGGTCATGAACTATCATCCCATAGCTGGTCTATCCTCACGTTAAATGCCCCGTACAACTAACAATTTCTTATTCGGACAATCAATTGGAACAAAGTTCGTGTTCACATAATGTCTAGTGATTCACTATGCCTACTTTAAAATTAATATATGTGAGTACTCTGCACTCCACTATATTCACCCATTTTAATTGTTCCGGCAGTTTGATTGGAAATGCCGTTCCAAAACTGATGCTAATGACACTTTGTTATTGCATTTGAAATAGCATGCGTATGTGTGCAGGCGCAAGTATATGCTTGTATGGGCATTTGTAATATACGTACACGTATGTGTATAT
>SDVV010014425.1:0-14806 GCA_016164225.1 Gammarus roeselii | reverse complement strand
CCCGAGGGGGGAGCTCCTTAACACTGACGTCAGGTATCCTGTGGAATTGGACCCTGCTGCTTCATAATTGCCGAGCCCTACACCACCCTCGTCCATCCCGCTCCTCAAGACGCTAGGGGTGTTTACAAGTGTTAAGAAGTGTAAGAAGACAACAATAGGACTTTTGGCCTAAACTGGGTTGCCCTTTGATAGTAAGAAGATTAGTTCTGAGGAAGAACGTCTAAGATAGCATCTTGTGTCTATGAAAGCGCCTCAGGGCCGCGTCAGAACACGTCCATTCACAACCATTCTCTACTCACGCGCAAAAGCGGAGGTCTAAAATCCCTTAATACTTTTCAATAGTTTCTAGGAGTTCCTTTTACCAATTACTAAAAGAACGTGTCTTTAATTGGCGCAAAGGTGCAAAACTATCGTCACGTTAAGTCAATTGAAGTGGTGATATTTTTCTACAACAATTATGCCCGTTTATCATAACATCCTAAATTCTTATCCATTACGAAAATCTTTGGATAATTTTAATAACATTATACTCATCGTAGCTTTGACACCGTCGTCATACCTGCAACACCTGTCACTCACAGCTTCCTTCTCCCAGGCCTTAGCGGTCCTCTGCTGGAGGCATCGTCTCTGTGCCGCTGCGTGGTAGGAGGCGTGATGGGGCGAGCCGTGGAAGGCGGGGCTGTGCTCTTCTCCATCCTAACGCTGCTGGGGGCACTCGTCGTCTACTGGGTACTCATGACAAACTTCCTTTTCAACACGGGGCAGGTCATACACGGTCAGTGTGACAATAGAGGGAGTTGTCATGTACGGGTGTTTTTGTTGTTGTTGTCATACACGATCAGTTGGGCAACAGAGGGACTTGTCACAGTCCCTGTTAGTAGTTGGCAGAACATGCACCATCAGTTTCGTTAGGTCATCAACTGCACTACGCAGGACAAGTTATACACGGTCACTAGGGCAGAACATGCACCGTCAGTTTCGTTAGGTCATCAACTGCACTACGCAGGACAGGTTATACACGGTCACTAGGGCAGAACATGCACCGTCAGTTTCGTTAGGTCATCAACTGCACTACGCAGGACAAGTTATACACGGTCACTAGGGCAGAACATGCACCGTCAGTTTCGTTAGGTCATCAACTGCACTACACAGGACAGGTTATACACGGTCACTAGGGCAGAACATGCACCGTCAGTTTCGTTAGGTCATCAACTGCACTACACAGGACAGGTTATACACGGTCACTAGGGCAGAACATGCACCGTCAGTTTCGTTAGGTCATCAACTGCACTACACAGGACAGGTTATACACGGTCACTAGGGCAGAACATGCACCGTCAGTTTCGTTAGGTCATCAACTGCACTACACAGGACAGGTTATACACGGTCACTAGGGCAGAACATGCACCGTCAGTTTCGTTAGGTCATCAACTGCACTACGCAGGACAAGTTATACACGGTCACTAGGGCAGAACATGCACCGTCAGTTTCGTTAGGTCATCAACTGCACTACACAGGACAGGTTATACACGGTCACTAGGGCAGAACATGCACCATCAGTTTCGTTAGGTCATCAACTGCACTACACAGGACAGGTTATACACGGTCACTAGGGCAGAACATGCACCGTCGGTTACGTTAGGTCATCAACTGCACTACACAGGACAGGTTATACACGGTCACTAGGGCAGAACATGCACCATCGGTTTCGTTAGGTAATCAACTGCACTACACAAGGCAGGTCATAGACGATCAGTGTGGCACTACACGGGACATGGAGTGGGGCAGTGTGAAACTCAACAGATTTCGGTTGTTAGGGTAATGCATCGCAACACAGACGACCAACCTTCTGGCTATTTAACATAGGGTTGCTGGTCTCGCTCAATCCCCGCCTGCACATACATAAATTTATTGAACTGCTTTCGCTGGTCGGGCACCTTTGACCAACTAACATTGGTGATGAACCTGTGGCTCTATCGGGATTGAAGGTTGTAGCTTTGCTAGGTTGACTTGAGGTTATATTTGGTATGGACTAATCAAATAATTAGTTTGCCAGACTCGAGCAGGAATAGGAATGGTGATTTTTTATCGAATAAATAAGTTTTCTATAATTCGGATCGTTTATTTTTTTTTAATTTTATATTTATGTACAAAAATTGAAATGAGGTAGCTAATTATTTCAACTTGAATTATATGTATGCATTATACCTCTGAATACAAACCGTGCATGGACTATATATAACTAAACAATGAACGAAAACTTGCCATATTGCTAGATGTGGCAATAATTATCAATAAATACACTTTGATTGCTAACAGAGGATTGATTTAAAGAAGCTATTGTTTAAATCACTGATTATATAAGTTTTCTTCTAATTAGCCATGCTTGGACCCGATAAACTTTTTTACCCTAGAGAAGTTAATAGTGTACCGTTGGGATGCGATTTGTTGTAACCCTGTCTGGTAGAAAATGCATTTGTCAAACTAGTTAGGCATGTTTGAATTATTTGCCAAGTTTATCTTGTCACGGTGTTATTAGCGGTTTTCCTCATTTTCTTGCTGACTGGCAATGTGTTATTTACCACGAAATGTTGTATATTAGGGTCAAATTGGTTGTCGCTTTAAGATATTAGCTAGCTAATAGCTGGCTGGGATGGCTAATATTGGCTAGCTACTAGCTGTCTGGGGTGGCTTTGAACTGTTCTAGCATTGTCAATGGCTCATTTATTGAGAAAACAGCTTTTCTGCTGTATTCATGGAAAAATTGTCCCAGTTGCTAAATTTTAATTGATTTTGTTTATAATGCCGCACAAAAGTTAACTAATGACATTTACTTCCTTAAACTCTATTATTGTCTTGCATGATCCTGGAATTTTGTCATTAAGTGAAGTAACTAATTAAGAAACGATATCATCCAGTCTTGCTTTTCCCAACAAACGTGTTGTCCTAGCTACACGCTTTGCCTCTTGGTCCCCCGACTGATGTCCCTGATTTACCATCTCCAGACAGCATCTATACGAGCGACGTCACTGACTACACCAACTCCTCCTTTGGTATCCTGTGTCCAGCCAACTTCACCTCCGGCAACGTCAGCAGCGTCCTCAACAGCACAAGCACAGTCTCTGGATTGTGGGCAGGGAACGAGTCTCTTGTAGGAGAGACCTACTTCGAGATGTACTGGGACCAGCACCTCACTGTACCCTTATTCCTCCTGCTGCTGTTTGTGCCGCTGCTCTGCATCAAGAACACCAGGATATTTAGCTACTTCAACTCGCTGGGTGAGGGTGGTCAAAAGCGAACCTAATGAATGTTCTATTTAACCGTAACTCTTATTCCGTTTCTCCCCCCTAGGTATCTGTAGGTTCACGGGCTGCACGGAGTCACGGCCCGACCGGGGGGGTGAACACCCTTATTTCCCATCAGACTCTCCTCTTCTTCACCCTTCACTATCTCTCCTTTTCTCCCCCATCCTGATTTGCCTAACTTTTATTTACCTCATTTGCATCTAATGTTTAGTTAAAATTTTCTTTAACATGTCTCAGACTCCTTCTTAACAACTCTCCTAATAGTCGTTGCACACAAACACACACACACGGACGCACACACAGACACGCACTCAAACGAACACTTACCGGTTTTAACTATTCTCCTTTCGGGTGGCAAATAACAGCCAAGTTGAGCTCTTTCATGCAACCCTTTTCAACAACTATTCCTTCTTCTTTTTTCCATTCTTGCTGTTCTCATGCGTAAAATTCCCTACACCTAGTGTAGATTTCACGCATGGGATCCGCGTTTTCTGTCACTTCTTCATCTTCCCCCTCGGCAGATGTTGAAGCGCGTAGAACGGCACCTTAAGGACTACTGCGGATTCTTGGGGCTCTGACACAAAGTAGGTAGTGTGTTATTCCTCCTTACTGCTATCGGGGGAGTGCTGGGACCATATGGCCTCAGCACCTTAGGAGTTCCTGTACCTCCTGTGGCACCCGTACATACCATAGACGTTCGCCGCGTAAAGAACTTTGTTGACATTGCTCAGTAGTAAACCTAACTCGAACATTAAAAAAAATATATATAAACAAAGGTTGACATGATGCAGCACTGTTTGTTGGTTTGACATACGGCGCCAGAAGGACGATGACTCCAGTGCGCTAGAAAGCCTCGTCACTCTAATCTTATCTTATTCCGTTTCTACACGTCTCTTAATTTGAAAATATATGTTCATTTAATTTGTTGATAGAATGGTAGATAAGGTATACAATATTGTTGTATGTGCCGGGGTCAAAAATATTCCGAGCTGTGACCCTCAACATTAATAACAGTTTCACGAAATATTTTGTTTCCTCTCGATTCTTGTTCTATAGCTACCTACTAACAATTCAAAGATATTTGGCTCATTCTATATTTCTGCACCCTCTTTTTTGTGAGACGATTAAGGAACGCCTTTATGAGAGCATTTGTTTTTTATTAGTTACCCGATCTACAGAAGCAGTTGACCGCTAGTTGACTTAACATCCCGATTAACGAATCATGAGTCATTTCAACCTTTCGAAATCTCACCAGAAGAGCTGATGACGGGCGAAAGACACTTCCATGATCATAATATGACTGTAGCTACGCTCAAGTTCTGTTACTTGGAGTATCGTTGCAATATAGCTGTGATTGTAACTACGCTTTAGTTCTGTTACTTAGAGTATCGTTACAATATAGCTGTGATTGTAACTACGCTTTAGTTCTGTTACTTAGAGTATCGTTACAATATAGCTGTGATTGTAACTACGCTTTAGTTCTGTTACTTAGAATATCGTTACAATATAGCTGTGATTGTAACTACGCTTTAGTTCTGTTACTTAGAGTATCGTTACAATATAGCTGTGATTGTAACTACGCTTCAGTTCTGTTACTTAGAGTATCATTACAATATAGCTGTGATTGTAACTACACTTTAGTTCTGTTACTTAGAGTATTGTTACAATATAGCTGTGATTGTAACTACACTTTAGTTCCGTTACTTAGAGTATCATTACAATAAAGCTGTGATTGTAACTTCGCTTTAGTTCTGTTACTTGAAGTATCGTTACAATATAGCTGTGATTGTAACTACGCTTCAGGTCTGTTACTTGAAGGCTCGTTCCAATACAGTGCCCCCCCCCTCCCCCTCCTACAGCTAATGGTTCACGGGTCGCGCGGGGTCACGACCCAACCAGAGGGGGTGAACACCTGATTTCCTTTCAGATCCTTTTATTCTTCACCCTTCACTATCTCTCCTTCTCTACCTTATCCTGGATATTCTTTTACCTTGTTTACTCCATATTCCCCGTTTGTTTTGCTGAAACTCCATAAACGTTTCTCTTGACAACTCCCTCATAGAATATTTTTTCTACTATAAGTTTATTTCATTTAATGTACCACTTTCTCTCGCATTTGATTTGCCTTTTATAGTATTATTTACTTTGCGTTATTTTTGTGCTACATAATTTCTTGGATCTACTGTCGTGAACTATCCAAGTGGCCAAAATTAGCAGAAATAAAAGAGAAAAAATAATTCTTGTATGGTTTGTGGGACGTAAACCGAGGCCTTCACGCCGCTACCGGTTGCGGTAACCAGGGCAGCAATTGGTTTCGATGGGTGGGCTGCACGAACAAAACTCGTCTACTCCAAGGCCCTCGCGCGGCGGCCGGTTTTGGCCCATCGGGCCACTGCTGGTTGCAGTGCGTGGGCCGCAATTATAATTTTTTATAACGTGTCACTCCCCGCTATTGCGGGTCCTGCTGTGACCCACCTGTCCCCGCATGTGGCTTTACCGAAAGCTCGGATAGCGCTGTCTGGTGGCTGAGGGGACGGATGCGAAGCCAGTTCATCCCCTACCCATTACTCCAATTTGGCTTCACGACTTTCGATTGAGACGGTAAACTCTCCGTGGGCGACGAAAGGTAGGATTATCCTGTCATGAACTTGACTAGGAGCCCAAGCCTAAGAGACCAGTCTAAGTAGCTTCTCAGGGCGCTGGGCCCTACTTATGATGACTGACACTTGGTCGTCGTCATCATAAGTAGGGACAGAGCCTCGTGGTAGGTTGCAGAGTTGACCTACCTCATAACCACCGTCTCCCCTGGTGGGCAGGGCATGTCGGTAGGCTGAATTTTGTCAAGTTGCTACTATGGAAAGAACTATTCAACAGAAGACTCCGCGCTAGCACCAGAATCCAGTGCCACCCAGAAACAAGATCCTCTCCCTCCCAGGCTGCTCGAGGAAGAGTCACAAGAACAAAAACAACAACAAAAAACAGCAGCAGCCGCTCCTCATCTGTAACTGGTAAGGTGAACCTCGAGAATAGGTCGCAAAACAAATATGAAAACGTGGTGACCGCCACTCCCGGCCCAAAGCCCGAAAGAAGTCGTCGGAACCGCCTACGACCTCATGAATGAAACGCTGAAAAACAGAAAGTACTTGAAGACCTCTTCCAGAATGAATACTATGTACACAAAATTTTTCGTATCAAATGTAGTCTCAGGAAAAGAACCTGGCCGAAACGAACATAATTCTAGCTAATCGACAATTTTGCGCTGAGGGGTCTCCTGAAGCTCACCACGGAGCTAAAGAATGGTTCCTTGTTAGTGGAGGTAAGAGACGAGGAACCGAGCAAGTACATGAAAAATCTCAAAATGCTGAATAATATCCCTATGAAAGTTGATGAGTTGAATGTGAGGAGTAGAACCGAGGAGTTCCAGCAGGCGCTGAGGGAAGAATATGACAACGTGAGAGGACAGGGCCTGAGAGATGTGGAGGAAGAATGGGAGACGTAGGGGGATGCGTTGCTGAGATGTGCGAAGAATGTGTGTGGTGCGCGCCGTGTAGGCGGGTGCAGAAGGAAAGGTTGCGAGTGGTGGGACGAGGAGGTGAAACTGGCGGTGGCACGGAAAAGAGGAGCGTTTGAGGAGTGGTTGCAGGTGAAGTCGGTGTTGGCTTATGAAAGCTACAAAGAGGAGAAACGAGGTGGAGCGGGTGGTGAGGACAGTCAAAAGGGACTCGGATGCCAGGTGGGGCAGACGGTTGTGCCAGAATTTTGAGGAGAACAAAAAGATGTTCTGGAAAGAGGTGAAGAGGTTGAGAAAGGGAGAAACCGGTAAGGATGAAGTGGTGAAAGATGGAAACGGCCAGTTGTTGTTGGAAAGTGGTGATGTACGGCTGAGGTGGACGGAAGATTTTGTTTAATATCGAGGATGACAGAGAGGCTGACATTGTTGCTGTGGGTGGTGGTGCTCGGATGCCAGTTTTGGGAGAAAGACTAGTGGCGGTCATTACCAGGGAAGAGGTGCAGGAGGTGGTGGAAGTGAGGAAAGCAGTGTAAGCCCCTGGTGTGGATGGCATTGCGACCGAGTGCCTGAAGAAGGGTGGAGTATCGATTGTCGAATGGTTGGTGAGGTTACTGAACTTGTTTTTTGTGGCCGGCGTGGTACCGATTGAGTGGTGCAGTGCCTGCATTGTTCCGCTATATAAGGGCAAAGTAGATAAAAAATGCATGCTGCAACTCGATAGGTATCAGTCTGTTATGTGTGGTTGGTAAGTTGTTCGGGAGAGTGCTGATCAAAAGGATTAAAGACTGTACGGACTGCGTAATTGGAGAGGAACAGTGTGGCTTTAGGAGTGGTAGAGGGTGTGCCGATCAGATTTTTGCAGTGAGACAGGTCTGTGAGAAGTACCTTGCCTAAAGAAAGGTTATGTTCGGGGCCTTCGTGAATCTGGAGAAGGCATACGATATGATTGATAGAGAAGCGCTGTGGAGGGTGTTGCGTTTGTATGGAGTGGGCGGACATTAGTTGAGAACGTTGGCAGCCGAGCATGTGTCAAGAGTGGGAAGCGAGGTGAGTGATTGGTTCTCAGTGAAAGTTGGACTGAGACAAGGCTGCGTGATGTCTCCCTGGCTGTTCAATATCTATATGGATGAAGTGGTCAGGGAGGTGAACGCGAGTGTGCTGGGTCGTGGCTTGGAGCTGTTGGAAGCGAATGGGCGGAGCTGGCAGCTGAGCTAGTTGCTGTTTGCGGATGATACGGCTCTGGTTGCGGATTAAGAGGAGTAGCTATCTATGCTAGTGTCTGAGTTTGGTTGAGTGTGTGAGAGGAGGAAGCTTCAAGTGAACGTGGGTAGAAGTAAGGTGATGAAATGCTCGAGGACTGTCATTGCGAGCAGAATTAGCGTGCGCCTAAACGAAGAGTTGTTGGGAGAAGTTCAGTGTTATAAGTATCTTGGCTCCCATGTGGAGAAGACTGAATTAGTGGAAACTGAGGTGAAGTTGCGAGTGAAGGAGGGGTGTTAAGTGTTGGGTGCTCTGAAGAGCTTAATGAACTGCAGGATGTTGGGGATGGAAGCAAAGAGAGATCTGAGGGAGCTGAGACTTGGGGGGTGAGGGCAGAGGAGAGAAGAAGATTGAATGTTTTTGAGATGAAATGTTTGATGAGCATAGCTGGAGTGTCGCTGATAGACAGGTTCACTAACGACGTGGTTCGTATCAGAACGGGCATGGTGAAGGAGTTAGAGGACAGAGTTGATTCGCGTGTTCTGAGATGGTTCGGGCACATGGTGTGGATGGATGAAGGGAGATTGGTGAAAAAGGTGTTGAAGTTAGAGACGCGTGAACGTAGGCCTAGAGGGAGACCAAAGTTTGGGTTGATGGATGGTGTGAAGCAGACGTTAGGAAGGAGAGACGAGTGTGGAGGTAGCGAAAGAGCGTGCACTGGATAGGCGTGAATGGAGAACGATAGTGAACGGATGAGTTCTGACGCTGCCTTGATGTGCTTTCCCGCCCTAGGCATATCGTTGAGAGACGGGATGCTGTCGACACTGACCTCAAACCGCACTCATGACCCGGAGGGTGGGTTGCGGGGTCGCCGGCCAGACCCTTTAGCGCAAAAGTGCTAAGGTATGCGAGTGTGAGTGTATGAGAGTGTGAGGTGCGTCTTGCCGTCGGCCACTCATCTTTCTGGGGGATTGCGACCCAGTGTCTGTATCTGTATCAGGGACACACCTACATCCTAGATCTCTTCAAGCACCCGATTTCGACGTACAGAGATAACTGTATGCCGACTGAGAATTACATACTGACTAACGCACAGACACCTAATGGAGACGTCGCCACCCCCATACGGCCTGGACCAATTAGTCCCTCTTGCAATAACCCATGTCATAGCAGAGTGCCCATCCTGGACGGACTACGCACTTTCCCAGGAGTCTATTCCTGGACCTTCCGTATACGCTCCGCCTGATGCTTACTGAGTTCCCTCCAAGGCTATTCAGTGCAGAACCGCTCCTTAGCTACCTTCAAGAAACAAACCGTTCAGCTGAAATCTGATCTGTTGTAATTGTTCACACTTAGTCTTACCGATAGACCAATCCATCCCGGAGGACCACTGTTCCTTTCCTCCTGAGTAAAACATTTTTGTGACCCCTCCCTTTAAACAGTAGTAACATGAGCAAGCTGTGAGTCGAAGCAAGCCGGAGAGGGACGATGACTTTTCGATGAATTGATGCAACACTGGCTGCTGGTTTGATGTTTGGGGCCAGAAGGACATTGACTCCAGTGCACTAAAAAGCCTTGGCACTCTAATCTAATCTACAATACAGCTGCTGTTTCTGGGTCCAATTCTACAATCCTTCTCTGGATCTTCATCTTTATATCTTTGCATCTAGCTTATTCTCATATTAACTGTCACTTTCTCTCGGTTGCTATATCCAAAACGTGTTTTGCTAGTGTGTCGGCAACCTTGGACCTTCCTGCTTCAGGTGCGGTGTCAGTGCTTGCCATCTACCTGTTCGTGGTGGTCAAGTCCTTCACGTGGGGCATCAATATGACTTTCTGGGACCATGAGGACCCGTTCTACGTCCCCATGATCAAGGTACGTGTTCTGCATGTGGATGATGTGATCACCTATGGGCCCAATTGACATCTTAACCTGAGTATTTAGAAGTGCGTGAAAGAGGAACTTGCCGTATTGAAATTTTTCACGCAAATAATTTGAACCAGCAGGATACACCGTGCTAGGATTTTGGTGTATGTTCTTTATTTATGTGTTATCTAGAAAATGAAAGATTCTGCAGTGAAATGAACTTTCTAAAATTCTCGTGGGACCAATCGTAGACAAGGATGATGAAGATAAGAATCATTCGATCGATATACAGCTACAATAACTATCATTAACAACGGGCACTGCCGCGGTACCGAATACGTATATTTACTATATTTGTCTAGAACGTAACCTGATTGCGTTTTACTAGGTAGTTTTTTTTTGTTATCGTACCATAAACGATGTATTTTTATAATTTTTCATGATATTGCAGCAGTATATCCTCGTGCTCCATAGTAGCTACCTCACGACTGGTGACCTTGATGCGAGAGTTTGAGATGTAGTGGCGAAGAATGTGATAGGAAGGTATGGCGTTCCCGGTAGAAATAACATTGGAGAAAACCTGATAGGTCTGTGTATGGAGTAGGAGTTGGTGGTTGGGAACAGTTTGTTCAAGAAGCGAGATATCCACAAGTACACGTGGGTAAGGATGGCCCGTGGTGCAGTGGTGGAGAGAGCGCTGATGGATTTTGTGCTGATATCGAGGAGAGTGGTGGGAGGCTGCTGGATGTGCGGGTGTTGAGAGGGGAGGGTGGAGGAGTGTCTGACCATCTGCTGGTGGAATCTAGATTAAGAGTGGAGCAGAGGTGGAAGGGCAACAAAAGAGTGTAAGGAGGAAGAGAGGTAGTGAAAGTGAGTGAACTGATTGTGAGAAGCAGAGCTGAGGAGTTCCAACAGGCGCAGAGAGAAGAATATGACAACATGAGAGGAGAGGACCTGAGAGATGTGGAGGAAGAATTAGAGGCGTTAAGAAATGCGTTGCTGATGTGTGCGAAGCATGTGTGTGGTGCGCGCATTGTGGGCGGGTGCAGAAGGAAAGGTTGCGAGTGGTGGAACGAGGAGGTTATACTGGCGGTGACACGGAAAAGAGGAGCGTTTGCAGGTGATGTCGGTTTTGGCATATGAAGGCTATAAAGAGAGGAGAAACGAGGTGAGGCGGGTGGTGAGGAGAGCCAAAAGGGACGCTGACCAGGTGGGACAGACTGTTGTGCCAGAATTTTGAGGAGAACAAAAATATGTTCTGGAAAGGAATGAAAAGGGTGAGAAAGGGAGAGACCGGAAAGGAGGAAGTGGTGAAAGATGAAAACTGCTAGTTGCTGTTGGAAAATAGTGATGTACGGAAGAGGTGGGCCGAGTATTTTGATGAGCTGTTGAATGTCCAGGATGACAGAGAGGCTGACATTGTTGCAGTGGGTGGTGGCGTTCGGATGTCAGTTTTGGGAGAGAGACTTGTGGCGAACATTACCTGGGAAGAGGTGCAAGAGGCGGTGGAGGTGATGAAAGCAAGGAAAACCCCTGGTTTGGATGGCGTTGCGATCGAGTGCCTGAAAAATGGTTCAGTAACGATTGACGAATGGTTGGTGATGTTACTGAACTTGTGTTTTGTATCACGCGTGGTGCCAATTAAGTGGCGCAGTGCCTGCATTGTTCCGCTGTATAAGAGCAGAGGAGATAAAAATTAATGCTGCAACTCGAGAGGTATCAGTCTTTAAAATGAGGTTGGTAAGTTGTACGGGAGAGTGCTGATGAAAAGGAGTAGAGACCGTACGGAATGCGCATATGGAGAGGAACAGTGTGGCCTTAGGAGTGGTAGAGGGTGCGCCGATCAGATTTTTGCTGTGAGACAGGTATGTGAGAAGTAACATGCAAAGGGAAAGGACGTGTTCTGGTCTTCATGGATCTGGAGAAGGCATACGACAGGATTGCCAGGGAAGCGCTGCTGTGGTGGGTGTTGCGCTTGTATGGAGTGGACGGATATTTGTTGAAAGCGGTGCAGACTTTCTATGCTGGCAGCCGAGCACGTGTCAGAGTGGGAAGCGAGGTGTGTGATTGCTTCTCAGTGAAAGTGGGACTGGGACCAGGCTGCGTAATGTCTCCCTGGCTGTTCAATATCTATATGGATGGGGTGATCAGGGAGGTCAACGCGAGTGTGCTGGGTCGTGACTTGGCGCTGTTGGTAGCGAATGGGCGGAGTTAACAGCTGAGCCAGTTGCTATTTGCGGATGAGACGGCCCTGGTTGCGGATTCAGAGGAGAATCTATGTAGGCTAGTGTCTGAGTTTGGTAGAGTGTGTGCAGGGAGGAAGCTTCGAGTGAACGTGGGTTAAAGTAAAGTATTGAGATGCTTGAGGACTGTCGATGCAAGCAGAATTAGTGTTCTCCTAAATGGAGAGTTGTTGGAAGAAGTTCAGTGTTTTAAGTATCTCGGCTCTCATGTGGAGAAGACAGAATTAGTGGAAACTGAAGTGAAGTCGCGAGTGAAGAAGGGATTTAAAGTGTTGGGTGCACTGAAGAGCGTAATGAGCTGCAAGACGTTGAAGATGGAAGCAAAGAGGGGCTGTTTGAGTTCGTCGTTGTGCCAACTGTACTGTACGGAGCTGAGACTTGGCGGGTAAGAGCAGAGGAGAGAAGAAGGTTGAATGTTTTCGAGATGAAATGTTTGAGGAGCATGGCTGGAGTGTCGCTGAGAGGCAGGTTCACTAACGACGTGGTTCGCATCAGAACGGGGATGGTGAAGAAGTTAGTGGACAGATTTGATTCGCGTGTTCTGAGATGGTTCGGGTACATGGTGAGGATGAAGGAAGGGAGATTGGTAAAAAAGGTGTTGAAGTCAGAGGCAAGTGGACGTAGGCCTAGAGGAAGACCGAAGTTTGGGTGGATGGATGGTGGGAAGCAGGAGTCAGGAAGGAGAGACGTGAGTGTGGAAGTAGCGAGAAATCGTGCACCGGATAGGCGTGATTCAAGAATGATAGTGAACGGATGAGTTTTGACGCTGGCCTGATGTACTTTCCCGCCCAAGGCATATTGTTGAGAGACGGGATAGTCGTGGGCGAGGGGGGGCCCGGTCATCATGACAGCATGGGTAAACCAGTCACGCTCTCGGGCCCTGCTGCCGACACTGACCTCAAACCTTACTCATGACCCGGAGGGTGTGTTGCGGGGTCCCCGGCCGGACCCTTTTGCGCAAAAGAGCTAAGGTGTGCGAGTGTATGAGAGTGTGAGGTGCGCCTTGCTGTCGGCCTCCCCCTTGCTGGGGGATTTCGGCCTAGTGTCTGTATGTGTATCTGTGACTCTGTTGAGGCAGTGGGTCACTAATCCACTGCCCAGATGGGCCGCCTCGTACTGAATCTTATCTATCAAATAGGTGCGGAGACCCTTAGGGTCCAGTGAGGCGAGAGAGTGCTGTATAGAGCTCAGTGGCCCTTGTGCCTCAGTGAAGCAGCGGCGCACGAATTAATGGTGGGGTAAGGCAGGCTTCCCTCAAATAGGTAAGGGAGGGAGGGAGGGAGAGAGATCAACCGGCAACTCCCGACCGGGCGGGCCCGGCCGCCATTTTGGAACCAAGCGGCGTCATTTAGTAATTCTTGGTCAAACAGGATAACTCGGAGAAGTCCAAGAATTTGAAAAATTTCGAATTTCCGAAAAAGTGGAAAGACACTAGGTCTAAACCTGTCGAACTACTTCCGACGAATATTATCAAGATTCTCGTAAATACGTCTCAGTAATGCTTCCTCATCAAGATTCATTCGAATATAAAGCAGAAGCGCAATGCTACACCTATGACTCTTACGATGTAAATAAATAAATAAAAAAGTTGTTTCATACACAGATGGTATGTTATTTCTTTTAACAATCAATTCATACATAGTAAATCTAAGATCGGTGAAATGAATAAGATAAGAACCTGTAACTGAGTAATTGAAGCTGAGTGCGAGCGGTGGGAGGCATTTCACTTTCCCAGCTGAACATACGAACAAGACTCTTGCCGAGACATGTCACGACGAGAAAGCTGCCAGGGTCAAGTTTTAATGTACACTATAAATATGCACTGTATTCCGTTGACATAAGGTGTTCCATTCTGAACATTCGGATCTTTTATATAACAGTTAATTAGAGTGGGAGTTGTTAATTCAGCTATACGCCTAATTCATTGGGCTGCAAAGAATGCGACGGTATGGTTGGGTCTATGTGAGACAGAGATTCACTGACAAAATAAAAAAAGAAAAACAAAACAGAGAAAATATCATCATTATAATATACAAAACAAAAAAAATTCCTCGTGCACACGCGGTGTGGGATTCTCGTGAAACAATGAGCTCTCTGTAACGTGTCACGATGGAAGGGCTATCATGGTAGGTTTGAGGTCCACAACAAGTGTGCGTTATATCCTGATGAAATAAGATGTTTCTAGTTGACATTGATATCTTTTGCATAGTAATTAATATGAATTCTTTATTCAGACCCACAGCTTAGTCAATTGAATAGTAAAGAATGCGACGGTATGGATGGATCTATGTGAGTTAGAGAACCACTGGCATAGTAAATAAAATAAGAACAAAAATGCATTCATACACCAACCAGTGTAGTATTTTTGCGGCACGGTAACAGAGTACACGCCTTATGCGCGAAGAAACATATATATCTGCATCGCGTATGAAACAATTGTCCTCGACGGCACAGATAATTTATTTTCATGGGGTGGATGGATGCTTATTCATTTTATAGATCATTAACACTTTATTTTAGTATTTTATTATTTCTTCTTGCTTGGGCTCTATTATTTTTCTCTGCCCTTTTTTCATGGTGATGAATTTTAAATTTGTTATCATTATTATTATATATAACGAGGTTGGTTGAGAGAAGGTGACCCAGGGAGAGGAGGTACTCGTGGGATCCGCGGGACTCG
>SDVV010014424.1:0-14806 GCA_016164225.1 Gammarus roeselii | reverse complement strand
TATCCATTAGCATAAGTGCATTGCAGTACGAATCGTTCCTTCGATCTCGTGAGACAGATTCAAAATGATGCAGCTAAATCGGACCTAAATCCCTGAATGTTTTCGGACCGTTGTCATACATTTTTGGTTGAACTGAATTGGTATCACCTAGCACCCGAAGTAGGAGATTTTTATTTAGGGTACTTCAATATTCCATGGTACTTTAAATAAATAAAATAATTTTAAATCTCGACGAATACTTCAGAAGCAGCTGTAAGGGTGGATTTTCCCGAAGGGGTGACCGACGGCACAATAATAATCAATAACCCACATAACTTCTTTTCTTTTCATCCATACCCCAGATATTTCTTTGAAAATTCATTTGTTCTGATCATTAGTCGCAGCCCTGAAACTTGAATATGTCAGGAGTTCAAGTGTCACTTCCTTTACTGATTATTTTGTAAGCGACTCAGGGCAGTCTTGACTGAAACTGGTGGCGCAGGAATTAAAGGCCCGCGATGTTAATACACTCAGGCAGTATACACCAATGTCTAGGTGTTTCGATAGGGAAATACTACATATTTTTTGTCTACAACTTAAGGAAAAAACATAGAAGGTTATCAACACTTTTCGCTTTTGTAACTATTTCATGCCAAGAATCGAGTCTGATCAGAGGTAGTTCAGTTTACTAAACTAACAACACGGGATTATGAAATTGCCTCAAAACATAAACGCATGTTTGGATCATATGCAAAACAAAGTCCGTAGGTACCGCAGGAGCATACTATGGGGCTAGCACTGAACAAGAAAATTATTTCGTAACAAGTAGCAGACTACATTGCTGTGACCAACTCTCCACACGACAACACAATCATCTTAGCCGTCTCTGTTAACTTTTGAATGCTAGAGCTAACAAGTCAAATGAATTTCATAAAGGCGAATGTAGCGTAGGGAGCAAAGCTGAAGGATTTCAAAATGTTCACGATGTACGCCGTGGTTTAACCCCCAAACTCTGGTTACCTTCACGCTCTATAATATGATGTAATATAACGTAGTATAATCTAGAAGCTAACCACTTTTGTGTGCCATACCATGCAAGAGGTTTGATTTAGGCATGGGTAGAAACAAAAAGAATAAGGACATCAAAATGAGTGTCCATATTAACAGCGAGAAATATGACCCTCGTGAATAATGGTCGAGGATTGGACTTGGATATAGAACCATGGCACGTTGATAATATTCTAGAGGTGACGACCCGAACCTTAGAAAACCAAAGAGAATTATTGAATAATTTTATATGTCGCTCAATGTACGTATGCATAGTTTAATCTGATGTAAAATCTTTAGATCCCTGTAGAATGGATACGCGAAGTGCCTATATTGTAGTTGCGAACGCGTAGCCTGTGGTAGCTATAATCTGCAAGAGGCAGTACATTCCCACGTTACACAGCACACTGCCAATTGACAACTTTTCAGCAGAGGTTTGGGCAAGCAACAACGCTGCGATTAGATTAAACAGGGTTGCTAGTGCACTAGATTCAGTTAGGCAGTAAGTTGGAATCTGACTCGGTGCGATTCGGCTTTCGTGATAATAACGAACAGTGACGGAAACTTTCACTTCTTCCAGAACAAATGCAGGTCGCAATAAATATCTAGGGTACCTCTAAGTTGTAAATTTTTCTTAAAGCATACCGAAGCCATGACTGTATTTAATGGCTTTAAGTAACCGGTCCTGAAGCTTCTCCTTAGTGGAGTACTCAGGCAGCAGCAGAACATTGAAGCACGTGTGGGCTGTCGGCAATCTGCCGAAGTGGAGGGCATGTTAGCACATGAGACCAGAGTAAAAACTGCAGCAATTGCAGTTGAACGCACTGGAGGGTTATAGGCAACCGACTCGTGATACTGATAAATCAAGTTCACAAAATGCTACAACACGTGCATCAAAGAAGCAAGTGTTACAAACGAGTTATGATCCAATGATGCTTTGAGATAAGTTATCTATATGTATATGAAGCGCCGACAAAGATATTCCGGCAGGGCTTAATTCAAGTCCATTGATATAATTCAGGTACAGCAGTAGCCGATTAAACACAAAACTAGCTAGAATATGATGAGGCATGATTCAATAGTAATTAGTGCGAATTAAAAAAAATGAACGTAGTGAATGTTAACTCAATGTATCATGCAGTTCCACAGTGAACAGGAAGCCAGGGAAAACTACTAAAATAAGCAAATGCGAGCTTCAGAATGACAAGCTATAACATGTCTCGTATTGTGCTCTACCAAGTGACAATATTGCTTCAGCAACACACACTAGCACTCGTTATTATCCGTTACCTGTCGGTGTCGGGCCCGTGGCGAGCAATGACGAGCTTGAGGTGCGCTAATCCACCGACTGGTGCTCGCGCTGAGCCGGTAGCAAACTGCAGAAGTTGTTTCTGGTCTTGTGCGGGCAGGCTGTTGACAACATCCCAGAACCACATGATTACCGCCGAGCCACTGCTGTACCCACCGTCATATTCGGCGCTCTTCTGGAGCTCGCTGAAGTCGTAGTGCTAGAAGGACGGAAAAGTGTTGTCATTTCAAGATGTCTACCACGGCAACTTAAAAACTTTCCCCGAGTGAATATGTAAAATCTTAGGAGTAGCTACTCGGATCTGAGAAGAAGCCAATCTCCCTTCATCCATCCTGTCCATGTGCCCGAACCATCTCGGAGTACACGAACCCACTCTGTGCTCTCACTTATTCGCCATCCTCGTTCTAACTCGCACCACGTCGTTATTGATCCCGTCTCTGAGCGTCACACCAGCCATGCCCCTCAAACACATTCAACCTTCTTCTCTCTTCAGTTGGGACAACTACAAGCTCATACAGCCCTCTCTTTGCTTCCATGCCCAACGTCCTACAGCTCATTACACTCATCAGTGCGCCCAACACTTTACCACCTCCCTTCCTTCGTGACTTCGTTTCAGTTTCCACTAGTTCAGTCTTCTTCACATGGGAGCCCAGATACTTGAAACACTGAACTTCCTCCAATAACTCTCCATTCAAGAGGACACTAATTCCGCTGGCAGCAACATTCATATTTCCTACCCAGTGTCAGAAAGGAATAAAAACAAACGCTGTTTTCCCCTTCACAGCGGATCCTAGTCCAGAGCGGGGGATGTGCATCGGGGAGAATGAACAGCTTCCTCTTTTACAGCTCAGATCCGGGGTGGGATCCAGAGTAGCGTTGATTAGATTAGAGTGACGAAGCTTTTTAGAGCGCTGGAGTTATCGTCCTTCTGGCGCCGAATGTCAAACCAGTAAACAGTGCTGCATCAAGTTAGTCTTTGTTTTTCTTCTTTTTCCTTTACGCGGCGAACGTCTATGGTATGTACGGGTGCCACAGGAAGTACAGGAACTTCTACGGTGCTGAGGCCATATGGTCCCAGCACTCCCCGGATGGCAGTAAGGAGGAATAACACACTACCTACCCTGCTCCAGAGCCCCAAGGATCTGCAGTAGTCCTTAAGGTGTGGGCTACGCGCTGTAACACCTGCTGAGGGAGAAGATGAAGAGACAGAAAACGGAGATTGCATTCATGAGATCTACACTAGATGTAGGGAATTTCCCGCATGAGAACAGCAAGAATGGAGAGAAGAAGAAGGAATAGTCGTAGAAAAAGGTTGCATGAAAGAAAGAGCGCAACTTGGCTGTTATTTGCCACCCGAAAGGAGAATAGTTAGAACCGGTGTGTGAATGTTTGAGTGTGTGTGTCTGTGTGTGCGAGCGTGTGTATGTGTGTGTTTGTGTGCAGCAACTATTAGAAGAGTTGTTAAGCAGGAGTCTGAGACAAGTTTAAGGAAATTTGAACTAAACATTAGATGCAAATGAGGTAAATAAAAAGTCAAGCAAATCAAGATGGGGGAGAAAAGGAGAGATGGTGAAGGGTGAAGAAGAGAGGAGTCTGAAGGGAAACATTATCGACACGATAATACTCTCTGTAACATTTTATTTCCACGAAATTCAGGCACTCCGTATTGTTCTTTAGATTAAATTTTACATTTTTTATTCCCGAGTCAAGGGTTTGTATCAGTATGATTCTGTCGTTGGTAGCGGGTAAATTACGAAGGTGGTTTTGCTTCTGAATTTCACGTTTAATAGAAGCAGAGAAAGTTGGGTTTAAGCGATGGACGAACCCTGCGGTTCGTGTTGTCTATCTGAATGGTTAAGGACGGTGAAGTGTTTCGTGGCTGCGTCAATAGATGTGTAATGAGTGATAACGTCGTGTAGCATGGTTTTATTGCCTTGCTGTGTTCGCCCCAATTTGGTCTCCTGCACCCCAATTTTGGTCTTCTTGTGGATCTGAATGAGTACCGACTGCACCACTGGTGTTGTCCAGAGCAAGTTGTTTGATAGTGTGTGCCGTTGCGTTCGTAAGTGAAGGTTTATAAGTATGAGTGTTATGAGTCCGCCGTTGTGGTTGGGACGGTCGTGGCAGAATTTTGTAATCCATGGAAGCTTGCTATTTTTGTTTTCTGTTAGATTATGCTTTTCTGGAGTAGGGCGACGTCTAAGTAAAGTTTGTGACGATGGAGTACAAGTAATTGTTTCTGCCCAATGCCGTTTGTGTTCGTTTGTAGTATAGTTAAGTGTCCAACATTGATTTGAGGTTGTTGTGGCAGTGCACGAAG
This sequence comes from Gammarus roeselii, assembly GCA_016164225.1. Classification (NCBI taxonomy): domain Eukaryota; kingdom Metazoa; phylum Arthropoda; class Malacostraca; order Amphipoda; family Gammaridae; genus Gammarus; species Gammarus roeselii. Next base: position 10,151 of record SDVV010014424.1, on the reverse strand, counting down.
AGGCGGCGAGGCGGGTGTAGAACGTGGAGCCGCTGGCGACATGGGTAGCGCCGCCGGTGGAGGGGCCGCTGTCGGAACTGGAAAGGCCACAGAACCGAAAGAGAAGAGTCATTCACGGGAGGAGGATTCTGAGCGCTGGTGTATGAAGGAAAATAATATTAATAAGGTCTATAATAATGTTGTGGGTTGGGTGTCAGTTAATGCAATGCCAACCAAGTGGTTCAGGTCTATTATTGTGGACACCAGAACATAGTTTTGTGTGGTGTGTTCAAGTACCACATCTGCACTGGATAGCGTCAACGAGGGGCGACCGAAAAGGGGATCTGGATAAGCGCTGGGACCGGGGTCGGAATCCATGTTGCCAGCTTACAGAAGGAGGAGGGGAAGGAACGTCGGTGATTGTTCACTTGTTCTTAGGAAAAAGTATAAAATTGTGTTGCGATTCTGGTGTTTAGTCGGTGGGCCAGAAGCTCGGACAGGGCACAAGCTGCGTCCACCCCAAGCCTGTCGATAAAGACGTGAACAGAAAAGGGGGGGGGGGGGGGGGGGGGGTTGTTTGATGGACTCAAGGTTTAGACGCTGCCACCTGCAAGCAGACCATCTTGCGACGATCCTCCCAAAGCTCGAATGTTCCTTCGTTTGACTGTTGCCAACGACATGAACATAAGCACAGTTGTTGCTCCAAATATCCTGGTTGCTGTGCACCGGAGGCATCCGCCATCCATCGAGTGAAACAAAACGTCAAAAGTATGATCGAAAACACTGTTGTGGCTCCAAATATTCATCATGTTGTGCACCAGAGGCATCCGTCATCCATCGAGTGGAAAAAACGTCAACAGCATGAACGTAAGCACCGTTGTGGCTCTAAATATTCAAAATGTTGTGCACCAGGGGCATCCGTCATCCATCGAGCGGAACAAAACGTCAACAGCATGAACGTAAGCACCGTTGTGGCTCTAAATATTCAACATGTTGTGCACCAGAGGCATCCGCCATCCATCGAGTGGAACAAAACGTCAACAACATGATCGTAAGCACAGTTGTGGCTCCAAATATTCATCATGTTGTGCCCCAGAGGCATCCGCCATCCATCGAGTGGAACAAAACGTCAACAGCATGATCGTAAGCACAGTTGTGGCTCCAAATATTTATCATGTTGTGCCCCATAGGCATCCGTCATCCGTCGAAATGAAAAAACGTCAACAGCATGAACGTAAGCACAGTTGTGGCTCAAAATATTCATCATGTTGCGCACCAGAGGCATCAGTCATCCATCGAGTGGAACAAAACGTCAACAGCAAGATCGTAAGCACAGTTGTGGCTCCAAATATTCATCATGCTATGCACAAGAGGCATTCGTCATCCATCGAGTGGAACAAAACGTCAACAACATGAACGTAAGCAAAGTTGTGGTTCCAAATATTCATCCTGTTGTGCACCAGAGGCATCCGTCATCCATCGGGAGAAACAAAACGTCAACAGCAAGATCGTAAGCACAGTTGTGGCTCTAAAATATCCATCATGTTATGCACCAGAGGCATCAGTCATCCATCGAGTGGAACAAAACTTCAACTGCATGATTGTAAGCACAGTTGTGGCTTCAAATATTCATCATGTTGTACACCAGAGGCATCCGTCATCCATCGAGTAGAACAAAATGTCAACAGCATAATCGTAAGCACAGTTGTGGCTCCAAATATTCATCATGTTGTGCACCAGAGGCATCCGTCATCCAACGAGTGGAACAAAACCTCAACTGCATGATCGTAAGCACAGTTGTGGCTCCAAATATTCATCATGTTGTGCCCTAAAGGCATCCGCCATCCATAGAGTGGAACAAAACGTCAACAGGATGATCGTAAGCACAGTTGTGGCTCCAAATATTCATCATGTTGTGCCCCAGAGGCATTCGTCATCCATCGAGTGGAACAAAACGTCAACAGCATGATTGTAAGCACAGTTGTGGCTCCAAATATTCATCATGTTGTGCCCCAGAGGCATTCGTCATCCATCGAGTGGAACAAAACGTCAACAGCATGAACGTAAGCACAGTTGTGGCTCCAAATATTCACTATGTTGTGCACCCGAGGTATCCGTCATCCATCGAGTGGAACAAAACGTCAACAGCATGAATGTAAACACAGTTGTGACTTCAAATATTCATCACGTTGTGCACCAGAGGCATCCGTCATCCATCGAGTGGAACAAAACGTCAACGGCATGATCGTAAGCACAGTTGTGGCTCCAAATATTCATCATGTTGTGCCCGAGAGGCACCCGCCATCTGTAAAGTGGAACAAAACGTCAACAGCATGATCGTAAGCACAGTTGTGGCTCCAAATATTCATCATGTTGTGCCCCATAGGCATCAGTCATCCATCGAAAGGAAAAAAACCTCAACAGCATGAACGTAAGCACAGTTGTGGCTCAAAATATTCATCATGTTGCGCACCAGAGGCATCAGTCATCCATCGAGTGGAACAAAACGTCAACAGGAAGATCGTAAGCACAGTTGTGACTCTAAAATATCCATCATGTTATGCACTAGAGGCATCCGTCATCCATCGAGTGGAACAAAACCTCAACTGCATGATCGCAAGCACTGTTGTGGCTCCAAATATTCATTATGTTATGCACATGAGGCATTTGTCATCCATCGAGTGGAACAAAACGTCAACAGCAAGATCGTAAGCACAGTTGTGGCTCTAAAATATCCATCATGTTATGCACTAGAGGCATCAGTCATCCATCGAGTGGAACAAAACTTCAACAGCATAATCGTAAGCACAGTTGTGGCTCCAAATATTCATCATGTTGTGCACCAGAGGCATCCGTCATCCATCGAGTGGAACAAAACGTCAACGGCATGATCGTAAGCACAGTTGTGGCTCCAAATATTCATCATGTTGTGCCCGAGAGGCATCCGCCATCTATAAAGTGGAACAAAACGTCAACAGGATGATCGTAAGCACAGCTGTGACTCCAAATATTCATCATGCTGTGCACCAGAGGCATCCGTCATCCAACGAGTGGAGCAAAACGTCAACAGCATGAACGTAAGCACAGTTGTGGCTCCAAATATTCATCATGTTGAGCACCCGAAGCATCCGTCATCCATCGAGTTAAACAAAACGTCAACAGCATGATCGTAAGCACAGATGTGGCTCCAAATATTCATCATCTTGTGCACCAGAGGCATTCGTCATCAATCGGGTGGAACAAAACGTCAACAGCATGATCGTAAGTACAGTTGTGGCTCCAAATATCCATCATGTGCACCAGAGGCATCCGTCATCCATCGAGTGGAACAAAACGTCTACAGCATGATCGTAAGCACAATTGCGGCCCCAAATATCCATCATATTGTGCACCAGAGGCATCCGTCATCCATCGGGTGGAGGAGAACGTCAACAGCATGATCGTAAGCACAGTTGTGGCTCCAAAGATTCATCATATTGTGCACCAGAGGCATCCGTCATCCATCGAGTGGAACAAAACGTCGACAGCATGAACGTAAGCACAGTTGTGACTCCAAATATTCACTATGTTGTGCACCCGAGGTATCCGTCATCCATCGAGTGGAACAAAACGTCAACAGCATGAATGTAAATACAGTTGTGGCTTCAAATATTCATCACGTAGTGCACCAGAGGCATCCGTCATCCATCGAGTGGAACAAAACCTCAACTGCATGATCGTAAGCACAGTTGTGGCTTCAAATATTCATCATATTGTGCACCAGAGGCATCCGTCATTCATCGAGTAGAACAAAACGTCAACAGCATGATCGTAAGCACAGTTGTGGCTCCAAATATTCAACATGTTGTGCACCAGAGGCATCCGTCATCCAACGAGTGGAGCAAAACGTCAGCAGCATGAACGTAAGCACAGTTGTGGCTCCAAATATTCATCATGATGAGCACCCGAGGCATCCGTCATCCATCGAGTGGAACAAAACGTCAACAGCATGATCGTAAGCACAGATGTGGCTCCAAATATTCATCATATTGTGCACCAGAGGCATCCGTCATCCATCGAGTGAAACTAAACGTCAACACCATGAACGTAAGCACAGTTGTGGCTCCAAATATCCATCATGTTGTGCACCAGAGGCATCCGTCATACATCGAGTGGAACAAAACGTCCAACAGCATGAACATAAGCACAGTTGTCGCTCCAAATATTCATCATGTTATGCACCAGAGGCATCCGCCATACATCGAAAGGATAAAAACGTCAACAACATGAACGTAAGCATAGTTGTGGTTCAAATATTCATCATGTTTTGCACCAGAGGCATCCGCCATCTATCGAGTGGATCAAAACTCAAGAGAAAACAGACCCGAAGCCGTTATTGTGGTGAAATCTTCCCATCTTGCTAGAGAATCAGAGAATAGATAACATAATAATCTCAGCTGATGATCTATCTTCTACCCAGTTGCACCTCTCTTGAATACAACATGAACTGTTTGGAGACGACAACTTCCCAAATATTAAGGAGGGTGTTGAACGTTGTTGTTGTTGATACACAACCCCAGCACTCCCTGCGATGGAAGAGCCACAGCCAGCGCACAATCCGAAGCCCGGAAACCCATCGACATGTGCATGTTATTGATGTTTTAGCAGATGCAGGCATTTATATTATGCATACGTTCTTGAGGAAGTTGATGCTGTCTCTCGGGCGTTTCCATAGATCACGCACCGACGTGATACTGTGGTCGAGTCGGCCGGGCACGACCGTATCGGGCAAACCCCCGCGTCGCAGACAAAGGTCGCCAATGACATTCCCCAGTCTATGCTTGTATGTTTGGAGGGCCAAAACGTCTCTATCAGCAACGAACTGTCAACAGAAATTATGATTAGATTCTAGCGCGCAGCAAGTCACAAAAGTTCCACCTGTAGGAGGAGCTCCAATTCTTATCCGAGCGTTGCAACGGGCCCCCGCATTTAATTTTTTTTAATCAGGGCTCAAAACCTTTTTGAACGATGTATGACACGTCATTCTGCAAGAATTTTAGGGCCCGGTAAAGCAGTGTAACGATTTCTCAATCAAATCCTTTGTGTAACTGAAAGACGTCAAAAATAGCTCTTGTAAATCATATACCATGTTTTTGCAATTATACAATTATTTTCCTTGCCTTCTAGAGTATACCTCTTTACCATCAACTGAAAAAATGTGAGCAGGAAAAATTTATATCAATGGCCATGATATGCTTTCTTCTTTAATCATCACGAATCACACGTTTACAGTCAAGCAAAACCATAATGGGCACCCTCCATTAGATTTATAGACTTTTATACACAGCTGGTAATATTTCTGGAGAAAGGAGTCTAACATGAAATGACGTAGTTTCTTTGTTTTCACAACATTTCAGCACAATCCCTCAGATTCCCATTTTCCTTAGTACACTTCAAATTCCCTAAGTTTTCTGTTCTTCCTGTGTACATTTCAAATTCCATAAGTTCTTTCTGTTTTCCAAAGTACATTTCAAATTCCCAAAATTTTCTGTTCTCCCTATTTTCCAGAAAATATTTCTGTTTTCAGAAGTTCTCCATGTTTTCAAGAATACATTTCAAATTCTCCAAGTTTTTCCCATTTTCCAGAGTACATACCAAATTCCCAAAGGTTCCTTGGTCTTGTTTCTATAATATCTACATATCAAATTCTCTCAATTTTATTTGTTCTCCCTGTTTCCCATGTCAGTTGACACCCCTGTAACGAGAGTAGGCAATGCTAGTGTTTAACAAAGTTTCACGCAAAGGAGTAATCCTGTAACAATATTTTTGTTAGAGATTCTCGGCATAGCCATGAGGCGTGAACAACCTTTTCAAGGCATTATCGTGGTTATGTATTATTGCCGTAAGAAGCTGGTCCTGACAAGCCACTTTGTTGAGTATGTTTAGGTTGTAATAAATTATATGTCGCTAAAGAGATCAATTCACCCAGAAGGCCAATAATGTCAAAAGGTACTGCGGATACAGTGGGACAGCTGTCATTCCCCACTTATCCCTGCCGTAAGAGGCTCCTGAATGAGTAGCTACACACGACAATGATACGTGATTCTACCTGTGAGTGGCGATCACAACGATGTTTGAGAGAAAAATTTGATCTTCACGACTTGCAAAGCACATCTCAACCAGGCCCGTAATATACACGAATGAAGTGCTCAACTGACCGGCGATCCGCAGAGCAGTAATTCGAGTTCATCGGGACGAAAGAGTTTAGTGAGCGGCGATTCTTCGGTGACCATGAGGAAGCCTCGCAGGAACGGACCAAACTGCTGCTCCACCATTGCGTTTAGCAGCCAGTCGCTGTACAGGGAAACGAACTCCTGCAAGGTAAACAAAGCAAAAAGCAAAAGGTCACGCCGCTGCATAATAAAAGCGCTGACTTACATGGATGAATCCCCACCGACCGTCGGATATAGTACATGTAATCTTATGTAGGGTTTCTGTGATCGACTTGATCCATAACTTAGAAGATTACAGTAACAGGGATTTCTTTTACTAAATACGATGTAGCGATGAGTAGGAAGCATCCATTTTCGATAAGCTGAAGCAAAAAAATTATTTACCTCGTCGTCGGCCACAACGAAACGATCATGTCTAGAAGCAAAGTCTGTTACTAGTGAGGGAAAAAAAATTGTCTGCTTCTCTTGTGTTGATCAAGATTGAAGATTGAATCCCAAAAACAACTTTTCCGAGTGCGTCAGATTGATTACACACAGCTATTATCTCAACAAAAAGTTTTACTGCAATAACAAATAATTTTACAATACAAACCAATGAGCATATGGTGCCTTTGTTTACCAATACAGATACGGACACAAGGCCGAAATCCCCCAAGCGAGGGGGGTGGCCGACGGCAAGGCGCACCTCACACACGCACACCTTAGCTCTTTTGCGCAGAAGGGTCCGGCCGGGGACCCCGCAACACATCCTCCGGTCATGAGTGCGGTTCGAAGTCAGTGTCGGCAGCAGGGCCCGACAGCGTGGCTGGTTTACCTCTGCCGCGTCATAATGACCGGGCACCCCCCCTCCCGCCCCAAATCATCCCGTCTTTCAACGATATGCCTAGGGCGGGAAAGCACATCAGGGCAGTGTCAAAACTCATCCGTTCACTATCATTCTCCACTCACGCCTATTCAGTGCACGCTCTCTCGCCACCTCCAAACTCGCGGCTCTCCTTCCTAACGCCTGCTTCACACCATCCATCCACCCAAACTTCGGTCTCCCTCTAGGCCTACGTCCACTCGCCTCTGACTTCAACACCTTTTTCACCAATCTCCCTTCATCCGTCCTCACCATGTGCCCGAATCATCTCAGAACACGCGAATCAACTCAGTCCTCTACTTCTTCACCATCCCCGTTCTGATGCGAACCACGTCGTTGGTGATCCGGTCTCTCAGCGTTACTCCAGCCATGCTCTTCGAACATTTCATCTCGAAAACATTCAACCTTCTTCTCTCCTCTGCTCTCACCCCCAAGTTTCAGTTTCGTACAGCACAGTTGGCTCAACGACACCCTCATACAGCCCCTCTTTGATTCCATCCCTTACGTCCTGCAGTTCATTACGAGCTTCAGTGCACCTAACACCTTACACCTCTCCTTCACTCGCGACTTCACCTCAGTTTCCACTAATTCAGTCTTCTCCACGTGGGAGCCCAGATACTTAAAACACTGAACTTCTTCCGACAACTCTTCATTTACAGATACAGATACAGACACTAGGCCGCATCCCCCAGAAAGGGGGGTGGCCGACGGCAAGGCGCACCTCACACGCTCACATTCACACAACTGAGCCCTTTTGTGCTAAAGGGTCCGGCCGGTAGCCCCTCTTCATTTAGGAGGACACTAATTTTCATCGACAGTCCTCGAGCATCTCATTACTTTATTTTACTTCTACCCACGTTCACTCGGAGCTTCCTCCTCTCACACACTCTACCAAACTCAGACAGTAAGCCTACATAGCTTCTCCTCTGAATCCGGAACCAGGGCCGTATCATCCGCAAATAGCAACAGGCTCAGCTGCCAACTCCGCCCATTCGCTTCCAACAGCTCCAAGCCACGACCCAGCACACTCGCGTTCACCTCCCTGACCACTCCATTCATATAGATATTGAACAGCCAGGAAGACATTACGCAGCCTTGTCTCAGTCCCACTTTCACTGAGAACCAATCACCCACCTCACTTCCCACTCTGACACATGCTCGGCTGCCAACACAGAAACTCTGGACCGCATTCAACTTATGTCCGCCCACTCCATACAAACGCAACACCCTCCACAGCGCTTCCCTGTCAATCCTGTCGTATGCCTACTCCAGATCGAGGAAAGCCCAGAACACGTCCTTTCCCTTTGCAAGGTACTTCTCACAGACCTGTCTCACTGCAAAAATCTGATCGGCGCACCCTCTTCCACTCCTAAAACCACACTGTTCCTCTCCAATTGCACAGTCCGTACAGTCTCTAATCCTTTTGATCAGCACTCTCCCGTACAACTCAACAACCACACTTAACAGACTGATACCTCTCGAATTGCAGCATTCATTTTTAACTTCTTTGCCCTCATACAGCGGAACAATGCAGGCACTGCGCCACTCAATTGGTACCACGCCTGACAGAAAACACAAGTTCAGTAACCTCACCAACCATTCGACAATCGTTACTCCACCCTTCTTCAGGCACTCGGTCGCAACTCCATCCAAACCAGGGACTTTCCTTGCTTTCATCACCTCCACCGCCTCCTGCACCTCTTCCCTGGTAATGTCCGCCACAAGTCTCTCTCCCAAAACTGGCATCCGAACACCACCACTCACTGCAACAAAGTCAGCCTCTCTGTCATCCTCGACATTCAACAACTCATCAAAATACTCGTCCCACCTCTTCCGTACATTACCACTTTCCAACAACAACTGGCCGTTTTCATCCTTCACCACTTCCTCCTTTCCGGTCTCTCCACTTCTCACCATCTTCACCTCTTTCCTGAACATATTTTTGTTCTCCTCAAAATTCTGGCACAACCGTCTGCCCCACCTGGCATCAGCGTCCCTTTAACCTCGTCCCTTTAACCTCCTCATTCCACAACTCGCAACCTTTCCTTCTGCACCCGCCCACACGGCGCGCACCACACACATTCTTCGCACATTTTAGCAACGCATCGCTAAACGTCTCCCATTCTTCCTCCACACCTCTCAGGTCCTGTCCTCTCACTTCGTCATATTATTCTCTCAACGCCTGTTGGAACTCTTCAGCTCTGCTTCATACATTCAGTTCACTCACTTTCACTACCTCTCTTCCTCCTCCCACTTTTTTCCACCTCTGCTCCATTCTTGATCTAGTTTCCACCAGCAGATGGTCAGACACTCCTCCACCCTCCACTCTTAATACCCGCACATTCAGCAGCCTCCTCACCACTCTCCTCGATATCAGCACCAAATCCATCAGCGCTCTCTCCCCCACTGCACGACGGGCTATCCTTACCCACGTGTACTTGGGGATATCTCGCTTCAGTAACAAACTGTTCCTGAGCATCAACTCCTGCTCCATTCACAGACTTATCAGGTTTTCTCCACTGTCATTTCTACCGGGAACGCCATACTTTTCTATCACATTTTCCACCACTGCATCTCCAACTCTCGCATTAAGGTCACCCAGTACAGCTACAGACACTAGGCCGCATCCCCCAGAAAGGGGGGTGGCCGACGGCAAGGCGCACCTCACATCCTCATACGCTCACACTCACACAACTTAGCCCTTTTGTGCTCAAGGGTCCGGCCGGTTCCCCCTCAACATACAGTCTGTGTCACGAGTGCAGTCTGAGGGTCTGTCGTCAGCAGCAGGGTCCGACAGTTTTCACTGGTTAACCCCCGCCGCGTCATAATAGCCGCCTCCCCCCACCCACCCACCCACGACCATCTCGACAGCGGGGTGCCAAGGGCGGGAAAGCACATCAGAGCAGCGTCAAAATCAACCATTCACAATCATTCTCCACTCACGCCTGTTCATTGCACGCTCTCTCGCCACCTCCACATTCATGTCTCTCCTCCCCAACGCCTGCTTCACACCATCCATCCATCCACCCAAACTTCGGTCTACCTCTAGGCCTGCGACCACTCGCCTCAGCATTCATCACCCTTTTCACCAATCTCCC
>SDVV010014423.1:0-14806 GCA_016164225.1 Gammarus roeselii | reverse complement strand
GTACATGATAATGAAGTGTTATGTTTAATGTAAGATAAATTGAAAACCCATTGCTAGACGATGGAAATAAATGATTTATTAATAATAATAATAATAATAGACTCCGCTCGCACCCGCGCTCTTTGCTGCACCGGCAGATTCCGCTCTCACCCGCGCTCTTCGCTGCGCCGGCAAACTCCACTCTTACCCTCGGTCCTCGTTCCACCAGCGGACTCCGCTCTCACCCGCGCTCTTCGCTGCACCGGCAAACTCCACTCCTACCCGCGCTCTTCGCTGCACCGGCAAACTCCACTCTTACCCGCGCTCCTCGCTGCACCGGCAAACTCCGCTCTCACCCGCGCTCTTCACTGCACCGGCAAACTCCACTCTTACCCGCGCTCCTCGCTGCACCGGCAGTCTTCGCTCTCACCCGCGCTCTTCGCTGCACCGGCAAACTCCACTCCTACCCGCGCTCCTCGCTGCACCCGCAGACTCCGCTCTCACTCGCGCTCTTCGCTGCACCGGCAAACTCCACTCTTACCCGCGCTCCTCGCTGCACCGGCAAACTCCACTCTCACCCGCGCTTCTCGCTGCACCGGCAAACTTCACTCTCACCCGCGCTCCTCGTTTCCCCTCCAGACTCCACTCTCACCCGCGCTCCTCGCTGCAGCGGCAGACATAATTATTTTGGACGTCCGATAACCTGCGTTTTTGTTGGCGTTAAAATGAACTGTCTTACGATATTAAAAAAAAACATATAAAATCTGTTCGCAAAATCTTAGTGTATTATATTCCACACATTTCTGTCTCGAATTCACAGGACACGAATTCAACTACACCGCGCTTGACAAAGCACGTTAATATTTTCTACATGTGTCCGTCATCACTACTTCCTCGAGCCTCTGACAAGTGTAATGTAACATTGCAGGAGACAACTCCGGCTGAGCCACAATGGCAAAGAGGATATGTCTACAATTGAGTCGTTAGCAGTTCCCGTGCCACTAAATTTGAACCTCTGCCATTGAATCGTTTGCTCGTTTGCAGTCGACGTGCAGGAGATTATGGGCTGCTTCCATTAAGTAGTTTTCTGGCGGCGTGATGGGTAACATGGGGTGAGTAGTCAGAGTGGGAATGTGGGCTGCTAACAATGATTCGTTTGAAGTCGACGTGCAGAAGATTATAGGCTGCTTCTATTGAGTCGTTTCTAGTCGACATGCAGAGGAATGTGGGTGGCAGTCGGTCAGTCGGCGCGCGGAAGAGTATGGTATGCGCCATTGAGTTGTTCGCAGTCGAAGTGTGAACATGGGCTACTTCCAGTGAGTCGTTTCCAGTCGACGTCTAGGGAAAGGTGGGGTGCTTTCATTGTAACTTTTTCAGTCGACGTGCTTAACACTGCGGGCTGCAAACAATCTTTTGTTTGAAGTCGAAGTGTGTATATAGGCTGCCAACAATGAGTCATTTGCATTCGGCGTGCATGGAGTATGGGCGGCTATCATTGAGTCCTTCGCATTTGTTGCGGAGGAGAAAGAGAGAGACTAAGATTGAATCGTTTGTAGTCAACGTGCAAATGTGGGTTGATCCCATTGAGTCGCTTGGCGTCGACGTGAATGTGATTGAAGGCCGCTTCCAATGAGCTATTGACAGTCGACGTGCAGTGGAAGAAGGGCTGCTACCAACGAGCCATCCGCAGTAGCGTGCAGTGAAAGAAGGGCTGCTACCAATGAACCATTTGCAGTCGACGTGCAGTGGAAGAAGGGCTGCTACCAACGAGCCATCCGCAGTAGCGTGCAGTGAAAGAAGGGCTGCTACCAATGAACCATTTGCAGTCGACCTGCTGTGGAAGAAGGGCGGCTACCAATTGAGCCATTTGCAGTCGACGGGCAGTGGAAGATGGGCTGCTACCAATGAACCATTTGCAGTCGACGTGAAGTGGAAGAAGGGCTGCCACCAATGAACAATTTGCAGCCGACGTGCAGAAGAAGAAGGGCTGCTACCAACGAGCCATCCGCAGTAGCGTGCAGTGAAAGAAGGGCTGCTACCAATGAACCATTTGCAGTCGACGTGCAGTAGAAGAAGGGCTGCTACCAATGAACCATTTGCAGTCGACGTGCAGTGGAAGAAGGGCTGCTACCAACGAGTCATCCGCAGTAGCGTGCAGTGAAAGAAGGGCTGCTACCAATTGAACCATTTGCAGTCGACGTGCAGTGGAAGAAGGGCTGCTACCAACGAGTCATCCGCAGTAGCGTGCAGTGAAAGAAGGGCTGCTACCAATGAACCATTTGCAGTCGACGCGCAGGGGAAACAGGGCTGCTACTAATTAATGAGTCATTTATAGTCAACGTGCAGTGGAAGAAGGGCTACTACCAAAGAGCCAGCCGCAGTACCGTGCAGGGTAAGAAGGGATGCTACCAATTGAGCCATTTGCAGTCGACGTGCAGTGGAAGAAGGGCTGCTACCAATGAACCATTTGCAGTCGACGTGCAGTGGTAGAAGGGCTGCTACCAATGAACCATTTGCAGTCGACGTGCAGAAGAAGAAGAGCTGCTTCCAAAGAGCCATCCGCAGTAGCATGCAGTGGAAGAAGGGCTGCTACCAAGTGAGCCATTTGCAGTCGATGTGCAGTGGAAGAAGGGCTGCTACCAAAGAGCCATCCTCAGTAGCATGCAGTGGAAGAAGGGCTGCTACCAAGTGAGCCATTTGCAGTCGACGTGCAGTGGAAGAAGGGCGGCTACCAATGACCCATTTGCAGTCGACGTGCAGTGGGAGAAGGGCTGCTACCAATGAGCCATTTACAGTCGACTGGCAGAATACTATGGTTAGCTCTATTTAGACGTTAGCAGAAGTCGTGCAGGGGTATATGGGCTACTATGGGGAATGTATTCAATTCCCTAGTTTGCGGATTTTTTTTTAATCTGCAGAAGTACTAATGTTTGAAACATCATATGTGAGTGACAAGTTGAAGGACCTTCACACATAATCCAGAATAGTTTAGAAGCAATACCGAGTGTACAGTCATGGCAAGCTGAAAATCGATATGCATGAACTTTTTCCTTCCTTATCCGCATTAGTTGACCAAAGATAGATAGCTTATTCGGTAGTCTTACTTTCTTTTTAACTTATTAACAAAGTCGGTGGCCAGAGCGCATGAACAATTCACTTTATTAATAGCTCTTTTTACGATCTGCTATTTTGTCAATAAGTTACGCCCGAACTACATTGACAATCAACAAAATTCTTTGATGACAAATAGTTTGTTAATATTGTTAAGCATTCGTTATAGTTTATCTGCATTAGGTTTCATCATTTGCGTATAAATGGACAAAGCATCAAGCAATAGTTATCGAAAATCAGTTGCTATCTCAGGATTAAGTTGTCTGCGTACATGTACTTCATATTCGAGCAGGAGAGAACAGGTTCTCCATACTGAAACAGAATTTGTTTTACTGACAAAGGGATATGATGGATGAATTTTCCAGAAAACATCCCTATCATTGTCCATTAACTGTGAGTGGGAATAAATCAATGTGGAACAGTCAAATAGTTGAAACATGAGTGTACTTAACTGGATGAATTGTTTTTAATTTTTATAGCCTCAACTCCGCGTCTTCATTAACTCTCCTCATTTCGTGACACAACTCATGACCGTCGAAAAGCAGCAGCAACTATACGAGGCTTCGTGTCATAAGGACCTGCAATACATCGTCCCTAAGCTGCATTCCTAGCCCCTGCCAAAAGCCCGGATGATGAACGTTGGTGGGTGTTCTGAGTATACAAAGTTTGATGAGCATCTCGCGTGTTGAACCCTCTCAAGAACATTCCATGTGTTATGAACCAATAGTATGTGGTAATGGTGACGCTTCACACTTATTCTTGCAAATGGAACAATTACCATTCGCTTATAAGCGTTTTGTAATTCATTATATATTGTAGAAATATCATAGTCATTGTTCTAGAGATTGTTATATTTACATTGTTATATCCATACCAAAATTTAGAAATAATTGTAAACACCACACGAATCAATGGGCAGACTAGGCCTTTCAATGATGAGCTTGCACCATTAACTGTCATGCAACGTATTGTGATCATTTCGTCCGTCCAAATGCAACAGCCTGTAGCACCGTCATACCTGAGATAGTGAAGCTCAGTTACTGCAGCAGCTGCGATGAATGGTTTGCCCCCTGCATCATGGAAACGAATGGTTTGCCCCCTGCATCATGGGAACGAATGGTTTGCCCACTGTATAATGAAAACGAATGGCTCGCTCACTGTTTCACGAGAACGAATGGTTTGCCCACTGCATCATGAGAACGAATGGTTTGCCCACTGTATAATGAAAACAAATGGCTCGCTAACTGTTTCACGAGAACGAATGGTTTGCCCACTGTTTCATGGAAACGAATGGTTTGCCCACTGTATCATGGGAACGAATGGTTTGCCCACTGCATCATGCGAACGAATGGTTTGCCCACTGCATCATGAGAACGAATGGTTTGCCCACTGTATAATGCGAATGAATGGTTTGCTAACTTTATCACGAGAACGAATGGTTTGCCCACTGTATCATGAGAACGGATGATTAGCCCACTGTTTCATGAGGAAGATTGGTTTGCCCACTGTACCATGCGAACGATTGGTAGCCAACTGTATTATGAGAACGAATGGTTTGCCTACTGTATCATGTATTATGTTTGCCTAATGTACCACGAAACGAATGGTTTGCCCACTGCATCATGAGAACGAATGGTTTGCCCACTGTATCATGAGAACGAGTGGTTTGCCCACTGTATCATGGGAACGAATGATTCGCCCACTGTGTCAAGAGAACGAATAGTTTGCCCACTGTATCATGAGAAAAAATGGTTCGCCCACTGTATCATGAGGAAAAATATTTCGCCCACTGTATCATGAGAACGAAGGGTTTGCCCACTGTATCATGCGAACGAATAGTTTGCCCACTTCATCATGCGAACGAATAGTTAGCCCACTGTATCATGAGGACGAATAGCCTGCCCACTGTATCATGAGAACGAATGGTTTGCCCACTGTTTCATGAGGAAGATTGGTTTGCCCACTGTATCATGCAAACGATTGGTAGCCAACTGTATTATGAGAACGAATTGTTTGCCTACTGTATTATGAGAACGAGTGGTTTGCCCAATGTACCATGAGAACGAATGATTCGCCCACTGTGTCATGAGAACGAATAGTTGCCCACTGTATCATGAGAAAGAATGGTTCGCCAACTGTATCATGAGGAAAAATAGTTTGCCCACTGTATCATGAGAACGAAGGGTTCGCCCACTGTATCATGCGAACGAATAGTTCGCCCACTGTATCATGGGGACGAATAGCTTGCCCACTGTATCATGAGAACGAATGGTATGCCCACTGTATCATGCGAACGAATGGCTTGCTTACTGTATCATGAGAACGAATGGCTCGCCCACGGTATCATGAGAACGAATAGTTTGCACACTGCATCAAGAGATCGAATGGTTCGCCCAATGCGTCATGAGAACGAATGGTTTGACCACTGTCTCATGAGAACGAATGGTTTGCCCACTGTATCATGAGAAGGAATGGTTTGACCAATGTATCATGGGAACGATTGGTTTTCCCACTGTATCATGAGAACGAATAGTTGCCAATTGTATCATGAGAATGAATGGTTTGCCCGCTGTATCATTAGAACGAATGGTTTGCCCACTGTATCATGAGAACTAATGGTTTGCCCACTGCATTATGAGAACGAATGGTTTGCCCACTGAATCATGAGAACGAATGGTTTGCCCACTGTATCATGTGAATTAATGGTGTGCCCACGGTTTCATGAAAACGATTAATTTGCCCCTTGTATCATGGGAACGAATGGTTTGCCCTCTGTATCATGAGAACGAATGGTTTGCCCACTGTATCATGAGAACGAATGGTTCGCCCACTGTATCATGGGAATGAATGGTTTGCCCACTATATAATGCGAACGAATTGTTTGCCCACTGTATCATGGGAACGAATTGTTCAGCCACTGTATCATAAGAAACGAATGGTTTGCCCACTGTATCATGGGAACAAATGGTTCGCCCACTGTATCATGAGAACAAATGGTTCGCCCACTGTATCATATGAACGAATGGTTTGCCTACTGTATCATGAGAACGAATGGTAACAAACTGTATTATGAGAACGAATAGTTTGCCCATTGTATCATGAGAACAAGTGGTTAGCTCACTGAATCATGAGAACGAAAGGTTTGTCCACTGCTTCATGAGGACGAATGGTTTGCCCACTGTATCATGAGAACGAGTGGTTCGTCCACTGTACCATGAGAACGAATGGTTCGCCCACTGTATCATGAGAACGAATGATTCGTCCACTGCATCATGCGAACGAATTGTTTGCCCCTCTGTATCATGAGAAAGAATGGTTCGCCCACTGTATCATGAGAACGAATGGTTTGCCCACGGTTTCATGGGAACGATTAATTTGCCCCTTGTATCATGAGAACGAATGGTTTGCCCACTGTATCATGAGAACGAATGGCTTGCCCACTGTATCATGAGAATGAATGGTTCGCCCACTGTATCATGAGAACGAATAATTTGCCCACTGTATCATGAGAACGAATCGTTTGCCCACTGCATCATGGGAACGAATGGTTTGCCTACTGTATCATGAGAACGAATGGTTTGCCCACTGTATCATGAGAACGAATATTTTGCCCACTGCATCATGAGAACGAAAATGGCTTTGTTTTCTTTCAATTGCATTTTAGTTTCAAGTATGTCGAGGACATTTTCCTATTAATTTTTGCTTCAATTATTTTAATATATTCAGGCACATTGCATTGACAAAAGCCAAGCTCGAAACCGAGTATGCCAAGTGTTGTTATGCCAAGTGCTGTTATGCCAAGTGCTGTTATGCCAATTGCTGTTATGCCGAGTGTTGTTATGCCAAGTGCTGTTATGCCATGTGCTGTTATGCCAAGTGCTGTTATGCCAAGTGTTGTTATGCCAAGTGCTGTTATGCCAAGGGCTGTTATGCCAAGTGTTGGTATGTCAAGTGTTGTTATGCCAAGTGCTGTTATGCCAAGTGCTGTTATGCCAAGTGCTGTTATGCCAAGTGCTGTTTTGCCAAGTGCTGTTATGCCAAGTGCTATTATGCCATGTGCTTTTATGCTAAGTGCTGGTATGTCAAGTGCTGTTACGCCAAGTGCTGTTATGTCAAGTGCTGTTATGCTAGTTGTCATTATGTCAAGTACTGTTATGCCAAGTGCTGTTATGCCAAGTGCTGTTATGCTAAGTGTTGTTATGCCAAGTGCTGTTATGCCAAGTGCTGTTATGCCAAGTGCTGTTATGCCAAGTGCTGTTATGCCAAGTGCTGTTTTGCCAAGTGCTGTTATGTCAAGTGCTGTAATGCCGAGTGCTGTTTTGCCAAGTGCTGTTATGCCAAGTGCTGTTATGCCAAGTGCTGTTATGCCAAGTGCTGTTATGCCGAGTGTTGTTATGCCAAGTGCTGTTATGCCAGGTGCTGTTATGCCAATCGCTCATATGCCAAATGCTGATATGCCAAGTGATGTTATGCCAAGTGCTGGTAAACCAAGTTCTGTTATGCCAAGTGCTGTTATGCGAGTTCCATGCCCACAATCTAATCTAAAAAAAATCCATGGAAGAATTGTTGATAGATTTGGCACAATGAAGAAGTATTTCGTATGCATCTTCATGCAAAAGTTGTTATTGACAGCAATGTTTACAAAATGAACAAAAAATACATCTACGACGATAATAACAATGATTGAATACAGGTAAATTTTAGACAAAAGCCTCATTTATCCATTCTTCTTAATGTAAATCTCCGCATTTACAAAACAAAATCCTGCTCTAATAGATGCTTCAGTCATGTCTGTCTTCATCACTACAAATAAGATAGCAAATGCTTCTCAAAAAGAGTTTAGGAAGCACACATGAACGCAAATTACACGCATCTCTTATTTTGGAGCGAGTCGAAATTGTTTCTGTTGTTGTCAGCATTTTGCAGGGAGATCCGGGAACTGAGGCGAATTCTTTGTACAGTTTCTTGGGGACGACCAAAGTTGCAGTCCCCTTGCTTTCGAATTGTGAGATAAGTATTTACCCACAAGTTCGTGCACGCTTTCTACGTTTCTGAGAATAAACCTTTTTCACTACACATGTATATTCTGAAATTATTATTTGCACGGTATTTTTTACATCTGTAAAGGTTAACATTGGAGATAAATTAGTAGTTTTGGCCTTAGTTGTTATGCGTATGGTACTCAAACCAGTGCGGGGGTTTGAAAGCACAGGTACGCTGAACAAGTACGCCAAGCGTTCTTTGCTTTCAGCAAGCTCTTAGTTTGACACATAGTGTACACCATTAACATACTGCCCCTCGCCAATGGGCTCTTAGTTTGACACATAGTGTACACCATTAACATACTGCCCCTCGCCAATGGGCTCTTAGTTTGACACATTGTGTACACCATTAACATACTGCCCCTCGCCAATGAACAGTCGTGCTTTGGTGCAGCGTCTATGAATAATCTTCGGGATGCAACAGCGATCCATTGAATAATGGTTTGCGACTTGTTACCTCGTTACGACGATTCTTAATTAGCGTATATATTGTGATGTGTAGTTTTGTATCCGCTGGATGTTTAGTTCAAATGACGGACCTTTTGTTTCTCATGTCGTGACAGCTACCATTGGATTCATTGCTAATTCCTGAGGATGTTGCTAACGCATTTTATATTCAGTTTACCCCTTCGTTTATGATGCTGTGACAGCCATTTTCCATGCGACTCGGTCTTCTCTGTCGATGCCCTCATCACATCACTGGTAATGATCTGAACAATGTTGTCATTTTTAAGTCGAATTGATTGTGGCCAAAATCAGTACATGATATCGATCATCTAGCAGCGAATATTAGGAATAAAACAGTTATATTTACGCTCATGAGACGACAGTTATAGAATCGGAATGTGTCACGTTGCCATAAGGAGGCACCCCAGCCACACTCAGGCGCCTGAGTGACGGCGAAGGTCGTTCTGTTGACGGCCACGTTACGTTTGCAATAATCTACGTAAAAACGATTCACGTAATATATGATCAAATTTTGACATGTTGCAAACGGCCTAATAGTTTCATTGAATTGCAGCATGCAATGGTCATGACATTTACATGTGCTCGATGGATGGTGTGTTTAATCAATTAAATATTAGGTGATGAAACATGCGTTGGAATTGATAAAAAAATAAATAATGAAGTGACCATACTATGGTATACTGTGCATTGAGAACACGTGTTTGTTGACCATATGAATTCATAGAACTAAAATTGATGAAGAATCAATTAAACAATCGCAGTTTAATAACTTCTGTCGCAAATGAACTTATGTCGTTAGAAGGCTCATATAAAGCTGCTCCGAAGAGTAACCTAATTACCACGAGTGATGTGGTAAATTGCATACCACAATGGAATCGATTCGCTTCTCATCATACAATATGACCGCATCAATGGGACTCATGCTTCTATTCACTGGAGCACGCGATAAAACGTTTTCGATATCATTTTTCTCAATCTAACGTATTCAATTTAAAATGAAATGGAAGTCATTGCTATATCCTAGGGAAGAACTCAAGTGACAGGGAAAAATTTCATGAATTACTTCCAAATCCAATCAAATTCACCGTGTTTTCATGCCTACTGAGCGAATCTTGCTCCCATGCAATCACCTTACTATTTGTTCACGCCTCAGGCATATGATGATGGTGACCACAGGAAGCTTTATACAATTATCGTATAATAGCCGATGTATGAAATCACAAATAATCACCTAAGACATATGAAGACCTTGTCAGGTTCATCTGAGGAGCTTTGATAGCAAACAATTCTGTCATGCAATATTTCAAGCTATCCCATTGAATATGAAGTTCTTGTATCATTTCAAATAATTTGTCTACCATTTTATACCCAGTGGCAAACGGAGAACAACACTTTGCAAACAATAAAAAATTGCTACATGATGCTTTATTGTTCGCAGAGACGTCGTGCTGTAATTACTTACACCAGGCAAATTACTCGACGGTTTTGGAAGAATCAGGGAAATTATTAAACCTTAGTTCTCTGGGGATTGTGAACATTCTTTAATGTTCATTGATACAGCGACCAAATGAACAGGAAATAAGGTATTGACATATTTCATATGTTAACGGTTGGAACTGACAGTTTCAGAATACACAAATATTTTCGTAACTGATTTTTCATTTTTATTTCATCTTGGCAGAAATGCCGAGTTGAATTGAATTTTTATTGACGGGTTGCTTTAGAGTAAATACACTATTCAGAATATACGGTTATGGTAAACTTGCGAGGATATGCAAAAACTCAGCTTTCACGCTCCCCATGTCACGTACCATACACCCCGTGTCACGTACCATACACCCCGTGTCACGTACCATACACCCTATGTCACGTACCATACACCCCACGTCACGTACCATGCACCCCATGTCACGTACCACACACCCCACGCCACGTAACATACACCCATGTCACGTACCATACACCCCATACCACGTACCATACACCCCATGTCACGTACCATACACCCTACGTCAAGTACCATACACCCCAAGCCACGTACCGTAAACCCCATGTCACGTACCGTACACCCCATGTTACGTACCATACACCCCACGCCACGTACCATACACCCCACGCCACGTACCATACACCACATGTCACGTATCATACACCCCATGCCACGTACCATACACCGCACGCCACGTACCATACACCCCACGCCACGTACCATACACCTCATGTCAGGTACCATACACCCCATGTCACGTACGATACACCCCACGCCACGTACCATACACCCCATGTCACGTACCATACACCCCACGCCACGTACCATACACTCCACGCCACGTACCACACACCCCATGTCACGTACCATACACTCCATGTCACGTACCATACACCCCATCTCACGTACCATACACCCCATGTCACGTACCATATACCCCACGTCACGTACCATACACTCCGCGCCACGTACCATACACCCCATGTTACGTACCATACACCCCATGTCACGTACCATACACCCATCTCACGTACCATACACCCCATGTCGCGTACCATATACCCCATGTCACGTACCATGCACCCCATGTCACGTACAATACACCCCATGTCACGTTCCATACACCCCATGTCACGTACCGTAAACCACACGCCACGTACCATACGCCCCATGCCACGTACCATACACCCCATGTCACGTACCATACACCCCACGCCACGTACCATACACCCCACGATACGTGCCATACACCCCATGACACGTACCATACACCCCATATCACGTACCATACACCCCACGTCGCGTACCATATACCCCACGTAACGTACCATACACTCCATGTCACGTACCATGCACCCCATGTCAGGTACCATACACCCCATGTCACGTACCATACACCCCATGTCACGTACCATGCACCCCATATCACGTACCATACACCCCACGCCACGTACCATACATCCCATGTC
Source organism: Gammarus roeselii (assembly GCA_016164225.1). NCBI lineage: Eukaryota > Metazoa > Arthropoda > Malacostraca > Amphipoda > Gammaridae > Gammarus > Gammarus roeselii. Next base: position 3,248 of record SDVV010014423.1, on the reverse strand, counting down.
ACGTACCATACACCCCACACCACGTACCATACACCCCATGTCACGTACCATACACCCCATGCCACGTACCATACACCCCATGTCACGTACCGTACATACCATGCCACGTACCATACATACCATGCCACGTACCATACACCCCATGTCACGTACCATACACCCCATGTCACGTACCATACACCACATGCTACGTACCATACCCCCATGTCACGTACCATACACCTCATGCCACGTACCATACACCCCACGCCACGTACCATTCACCCCATGCCATTTACCATACACCCCACACCACGTACCATACACCCCCCACCACGTACCAACACCTCATGTCACGTACCATACACATGCGTATGTTTATTCATTATCATAGTGAACAGCAACCAGGGAAGCGGTAAATTATACCTTCATATTCTGTACCGTTGCTACTACTGTCCAGCCACAATATTGGACGATGTTTCATGCACGCCAACAGGGGTCAGATTATCGACTCATGACAGAGAATCAATCCTGGAGATTGCCATCCGACCATCCATCACGCACCGAATAATACTCCTATATGAACTAAGGTTGTCTATCGGCTATTCCAGGACTTGCGTGGGGTATTGTTTGTAACTTCAAGGTAGGGATTACTCTTGGAGCAATGAATCACTCAAAACTACCATTAGGAGTTATATGGAGTGTTGTCGCACAGAGTGAGAAGCACTCCGGGGTTTCCGGGCCTGTGTGTAATCGGTTCTAGACGCAGAAACTTCATTAAAACGACTGTTAGAGGAATATAATAGTATTTCTGAATCTGCTAAAACAGTTTTCATAAATCTAATCTCATGAATGGAAGATTACGTTTTTTTGTATCACAATCGTAATTGGCTCTGTAGTTGATGATCACTCAATGCTGATCACCCAACGTGACCAGAACAGAGGCGGCTTAGTCCAGCTATATTGGTATGATTATTTTATAGCTGATCATCATTCCATGACTGGCTCTTTGGTTATCGTGCTGTCCATAAAATCACTTATCCCCTTGTACTCCCGAGTGATGATTCCACGCCATTCATTTCAAGGCGTTAGATAGTAGAACATCTCAGAGAGATATTTTTTACATGTTTATCTCTTCTTTTTATCAAAATGCATTATTTTTCATTAAAAAACAGTGTACCGTGCAGATTTGATGCTGCTTTGTACGAAATTGAACATTTTCTGGTTATAGGAAAGGAAAACACTAAATGAAGATTTTCCAACTGTTACAAACGGTTTCGTTATTCAGTGAACATTAATAAACCACTACCACAATGGTCAATCCACCAGCATCCACAATGGTAATGCCAACCTTGAAACTTGATCCGGTAAATGTAATATCCCCATCATTCTCATTATCATAAGTGCAGCTCCCGCATTAAATAAACCATTACCATAATGGTCAATCCACCAGCATCCACAATGGTAATGCCAACCTTGAAACTTGATCCGGTAAATGTAATATCCCCAACATCCTCATTATCATAAGTGCAGCTCCCGCATTAGAGCTGCAGAGTAATAGTGTAACGGAGCTCTAGCATGTCAGTCTCTCAAGCTCGGCGTCGCAATCTGGTTCACGCCGAGAAGGATTTCAGCTCACCAAACATGATTTATTCATGATCAGGCGCAGCTGGGCGCTGGTCGGATCTGAGAAGACGTCATTTTTTGAGAGGCTAACATGGAAATTATAGCAATTGATTGAACACAAATTGATTGAACAACGCTAATGCCGAAAGCGATGTTCATTGAACACAAATTGATTGAACAACGCTAATGCCGAAAGCGATGTTCTTTTGACACATTGAATTGTGTCACAAAGTTTTTCTTCGTCTGGTTAAAGTTGTTTATGCAGTAGCTCAAACTATGACTAGTCTGCTATTTAAATGAAATATTAATGTTAAACAAATGACTATCAGGAACCGAAATAATGTCACGAATCAGACTGGGTTGCTCAGTGTCTGGAGTACAAACGTTCACTAAAAGCATACTACAAATAATTGGAAGATGATTTGTGTTCTTGTCTTTAATTGATCATTATCTCCTTTTCCACGACTCGCAATTTAATGGAACAATTATTTGATACTTTGCGATCGAATATAATTTGTGATATCTGATCTGAAACATAAAGAATGGTGTGGCCAGGAGTGATGTTCAAGTCATTGATTCAGATAATAATGATGCATGAGGAGAGGGGTATAACTAGACATGTAAACGTTACTCTACTTTAAATGACATTCATTTATAGATTCGATCGTAATTTGTTAGTTCAGCAAGTTATGCCTATCATACCTGACAATAATTTGTGAAGGTAATTATAATATTTCCTTAAAATGCCTCCAACGCTGTCGGATGAGTAATGATTGATCAAAAATCGACTACCAATTAAGTTCAATGATACTGTGAAAGAATAATTAAAGATGGTGCTCTCCAGAGTTACCTTCACACTATAAAATGACGTCAGAGTTCACTTCATCATCCGTGTTTTACAAAACCAACGGTGCACTCCATTGAGTAGTATTGTCACGTTGTCGACAGAAAATCCGTGGAACATCGGGAAGCACCGGTTCACGTATCTTTCAGTGAGGGTTTGCGTGCAGGTTTGATTACTTGAACACTTTATAACACGTTTTTTTACCAATTTTCATATCCGCTCAATAAACTGCAGTCGCGTTGGGGCGATCCAACAATGGGGCCTTCGAGCGTCTGGCGACAATACCGTAATGGCCTGCTCGTGATGGCGGCTCAGACACAATGGAAGCTACTGTCCTCATTGACCTACCGACGCACTGATACCATTATAAGCAACATCCTCTCACCATCCTTTCAACCCAAACACAGAAATTGACCCCTCCAGCTGTATCATTGTTCATTCCCGTACACGCTCTAAACTGTCGAGGGCCACTTCACAAAGACATGTCCCCTGTCCGCCTCACAGCAGACTCGCTCTAAACTGTCGACAACCACTTCACAAAGACATGTCCCCTGTCCGCCTCACAGCAGACTCGCTCTAAACTGTCGACAGCCACTTCACAAAGACATGTCTCCTGTCCGCCTCACAGCAGACTCGCTCTAAACAGTCGATGGCCACTTCACAAAGACATGTCCCCTGTCCGCCTCACAGCAGACTCGCTCTAAACAGTCGAGGGCCACTTCACAAAGACATGTCCCCTGTCCGCCTCACAGCAGACTCGCTCTAAACTGTCGACAACCACTTCACAAAGACATGTCCC
>SDVV010014422.1:0-14807 GCA_016164225.1 Gammarus roeselii | reverse complement strand
TATATGTATACATATATACACTAACTTCTTCTCCGTGCTGGGCATGTGGGATATATTCTCCACACACTCTTGCCAGAGAGAAAAGCACATTGTCATCTATTGTAGTTGAGCGACAATAAGCTTTATTGCTGCTAGAGCCGCTGCTCTTTTGAGTCTCATAGCGCCTAACTCACGTACAGCTGTTGTGTTTAAGCTGTCTCCCATGTCACGGGTGACCCGGCAAATTGTGTCCCCTTGCCCATCATCTGCCTCGGACAGGGGTGCCTGGTTTGGTTCCGGCAACTCGGGAGAAACATCCAAAGATTCTCTCGCTTGTACTTCTAATGGGTAGAGTAATACTACCGGTCGACTGACTGTCCCATCGCGCGTTTTTAATTTTACGCTTCGTACGTGACCATCCTTTCCTTTGTGAAGGTCGATGACCCGGCCCAGGCTCCATAGTAGCCTGGGGCCCTCATCGTGGATCTGAACTATATCACCCACTTTGGGTGAGCTGATCTCCCTGGTTTCTACGGCGTTATGCCGTAGAATGGTCAGATATTCTTTTCTGAACCTGGTTTGGAATTGGTGTAACAGTCTTTGGATGGTTTTCTGGCGGCGCGTCAGGAGTTCTGCTGTGAACATGGAGGGATCATATTCTTTCTCCGGATCATACTTTGCGACAGGTATGCTGTCTAGACGATATCCAAGCATCAGCTAGGATGGCGTCAGCGGTTCACAGTCATCAATTGAGTCTGAAATAAATTTTAGCGGACGGTCATTGAGGTCCGCTTCTATCTCACAAAGTACAGTGTGTAGTTTGTCTTCTGTCACCATAGCTCTGTGTAACGTTTTCTGAAGACACAGTTTGACCATTTTCACTATCCTCTCAAAAAAGCATCCAAACCAAGGAGCCGGACTAGGATTGAAATGCCACTTGCATTTATTTCGATTCAGGGTATTCCGTACTCTGTGATGTTCCTCCCAAGATTGTAGGATCTTGGCGGAACTCACGAAGTTTGATTCCTTATCACTGATCAACATTTGAGGATAGGAACGACGAGCGGAAAATCTTTGTAGGGTTCTTAGAAATGCTTCTGCGGACAGGTCCTTGGCAACTTCCAGGTGGACAGCTAGAGTGGATGCGCAGGTGTGCAAGGCGATGTACCTTTTTTGAACTTGAGTCCCTTCCTTAACATATAAAGGACCGGCATAATCTACACCAGTTACCGCGAAAGGACGTGACTGAGAAACTCTATAACTTGGTAGAGGAGGGGTTGGTGGTCCACGGAAAGGTGTCCCGCGTTCCCGTCTACATTGCATGCACTTCCTAATTATGGCTTTGACTCTCTGTCGGGCTCTCGGTATGTACCACCTTTGACGTAGGCTGGCCACGACGTGGTTTATTCCCAAGTGGTGTCTTATTTTGTGACATTCCTCAATAATCATATCGGTGAACCGATGCTTGGCAGGTAGTAGGACTGGATATTTTACAGAATCATCCACCTCAGCTTCGGTGAGTCTACTTACTACTACTAATTTGTCACCTCTGAGCGTCAGGTTGAGCTGCTTCATCAATGGAGTGGAGCGCCTGGAACTGGGATTGCGGATGAATTTTATCTCATCCGGAAATACTTCTTGCTGAAGTGCTTTGACTGCCCAGCTCTCAGACCATTCCCTCTCCTTGAGAGTCAGACTCATTTGTTGTCTCATACCATTGTTCACCAACTTACCATTAGGAATACCATTTGACTTACCCTTCATCATACCCTTTGACTTACCATTTGAATTACCATTTGACTTACCATTTGTTTGCCACATTTGTTTGCCACAGCAAGTAGGAAAGGCTCGGGGGGTGGGATCTGTTCAGCTTCATCTAGTGTTAGTGTGCACTTGAGTTGGGAAGTTGTTCCACTCTTGGAGTTCCACTATGTTCTTGGGTCCATGCCACCACAGGTGACTTGACTTGAGTTTCCTCGGGCTTACTCCTCGAGTTATCAGGTCTACGGGATTTTGATTAGTGGGAACATAGAGCCAGTTAGCATTAGGGAGAGCTTTCTTTATGTCTAGCTTCCGGTTTTGCATGTAAGCCTCTAGGGGGCTTGCTGAGTGGATCCGACCCAAGGCAACTTGGCTGTCTGACCACATGTGAGTGTCCTTCAATGTTGACTTACTTTTCATAAGCCTCACATACATACTTGGTCAACCTTGCTCCAAGTAGTGCTGCAGTCAATTCCAATCTTGGTACAGAAAGCGTTTTTTCAGGTGCAATTCGTCCTTTTGCCATCAACAGTGTTGCCTTACCTTCACTGACCCCATACACAACAGCTCCATATGCTACTGTGGAGGCATCCACAAATGTGTGTAGGGTCACTGATTTACCAATCTCTGCATTGCACTTGATGGATATCATTGAGAACTCTTTCTTGATCTTCTCCCATCTTACTTCAATGGATTCTGGAAGATCATAATCCCAACTCACCATTGACTGCCAAATTTCCTTCATTAGGAATTTAGCTTTGATGGTGATGGAGGTCATTAATCCAAGGGGATCAAACTGTGCGGCTAACCTCCGCAAGATGGTTCTCTTGGTTGACTTACCTGATTCTAGCTCCTTTGGAGCTACTGCTAAGGTGTCCTGGACTGTGTCCCATCTGAGTCCCAGTACAGGAACAGTGCGTCTGACATCTGACTCACCTTCCTTTTCTGTGATCATTTTGAGCTCTGGGTCATTTGTTGATCATTCACTGAGGTTGAGCCCAGCTTCACCTAAGATTTCGTTGGATTAACCATGGAATTCTTTTAACTCAGTCTTTGTTGTTGTTGTGATCAAGAGGTTATCCACATAGATATTCCTTTTGATTTTATCAGTAATGTCCCTTTGTTCACCATATATTTCCAAGTGGTGATCAATGGTTGCATTAAGGATAAAATGAGAGCAGGCTGCTCCAAAGAGGATGACCTTGAAGCGATAATTGTTTATGGGACTGTCAGGATCCTTGAAATCTCAAGGCCATAGAAACCTAGTAAAATCTCTGTCCTGCTCATCCAACCCTACCATCAAGAATGCCTTTGCAATGTCAGAACAGGCAGCTAGCACCCCCAATCTGAATCGCATCAACATTTGAGGTAACTCAGGGATCATGGATGGTCCAGGGTACAAACAATCATTCAGACTCGCTGCATCAATGTGTGGTTTAGCTGAACAATCAAATACCACACGCAGGGGAGTTGTCGGAGAATCCTTATTTACTGAGTGGTGTGGCAAGTAATTACAAAAATCCATCGGTTTCATGTTACGTACCTTTTCGATGAAACCTTTCTGCAACTGTTCTTGCATTACACCATCATAGTGCTTCAAAAGTTCAGGTTCTGACCTCAAACGATTGTGATTACTTACCAGCCTTCCCTGGGCCGAGCGATAATTGATTGGCAGCGTGGGATGAGAGGCTTTCCACGGTAGTCTGCTACATACTTACCCTCAGAGAATCTGATGCTTCTGTTGAACTGCTCTAGGGCTGCTTTATCATCAGGGTGAGCTTCCTCTGGCGAAATGCCGATGCTATCTAGCTTCCACAACAGGTCGACATCTCTATCAGGTTCCTTGTTGACTGCAACCTTGAGTGCAGTGATTACACTTACCTGGGGGGATGCCAACTCTCTCTTTGTTATGGGTCCAGACAACATGTCTCCGAGCTTTGATGATATTATTGTAACCCCTTCATCCGGTTCTTTAGGAATGATGAAGTTATAATAATAGTCTGCTCCCACGAGCATGTCTACAGGGTAGTGGACTGTATTACCAAAACAATCAGCCAGTTTACGTCCTTTAGCTGTTAACCTTTGAGCAAGCTCATTTACTCCATTCATGTGGAGTCTTTCAACTAGAGTGTCAACCACTATCCCATCTATGGATATGCTCTCATGCCTTGGCACATCGATTGTGACAGTGGTGATGTCATACTCAGTTTCAGTACCTTTACTATTGAACCCATCGATGGTCAGGGTGGTATGACGACATGATGTGTCACCATTGCTCAGTATTCCTCTTTTAATGAAGGATCTCTGCGCTCCCTGATCGAACAAAGCTCGCACAAGCTTTGTTCCATCTTTGGTTCTCAAACTTTCCATTGCTGTGGGTAGGGCAGTAGCCTTCCCACATCCTGCTGCCAGTGCATTAACAGTAGCTACACTAGCAGGACCATTTGCTGGAGGACTAGAAGCCATAGCAGCCATACCTTTCTGATTACCTGAAGACTTGTCATCTGACTGCGGATACTTAACTCTTTTATTACATAAAGCACCATGGTGACCCGTCTCTTACATATATTTTGCAGAATGTGTCTGTTTCAGAGCAATCTGTTGCTCTGTGACCCACCTTGAAGCACTTGTAGCAAAGGCGCAGCTCAAATACTCGAGGTTTCCTTGACTCGGTGGTCTGGTATTATGTGCATCTATACACAGAGTAATCTGTTGAACATAGACCACATCCAGAAGTTCCTACCTGAAATGACCCAACAGTGCTCAGGGGCTTGGAGTTATCTCCCTGATTCCCTCTGGAGCGATTTTCATTATGTGCTGACTATTGAGTGCCAGCAGTTGGCTTTTGCTTCCCAGGATTTTGGGATTTACCTTGTGTGTCACAGTCTACCATTCTAACTATGACTTCTCGCAGTGCCATGCGGAAATTCTTCATGTTCCAGGCTGCAGAATTTTCTTTGTGACCATTACAAGCTTCTAAAATAGTGGAACGTAGTTTCCTCTTGAGCAGGTTGACTAAGATGAAACTGCAATTTGTGCACTCGTTGCAGTCTATCCCCGCGGTCTCCAAGTGACACAATTGAGCCTCCATCCTTTGTCTGAGCTCCTGCAGGGATGCTAAGGATCCCGAACTTGCTTGGATGTCATCGAAGGCATAAAGATGAGCACATTTTATGCGTCCAAACTGTTTCTTGAGCAGTGCCACTGCTTGAGGGTATGCCTCATTTGTGGGTGTGAAACCCATCAACACACTTTGGGCAGGCCCCTTCAATTTGCTTCTTTGATAATGGAATTTCTCAGAGGGTCCCAAATCTGGACTCTGATCAATAGCTTTGAAGGACTGACAAAAACTATTGAACAAAAGTATGTCCCCGGAGAACTCCATTATCTCTAGAGTTGGTAACTTCACTCTTGCTGCCCTCCTTGTCTCACTAACAGATGAAGTGGCGTTGCTAGGTGGACCAACTCTAGTTTCTTCCATCAAGCGGTTGCATTTTGTGATGAGCAACCTTACCTCGTCTAACTCTTTCACATGTTCCGCTGCCATACTGTAGAATGCATCTTCGGTAACTGTTTCATCATTTACTTGGATCTCTTGGATCTGCTCCTGCAGCTCCACTACTTTTTGGATGTGCCCTTCAGCTAGCCTCACATTCATAGCAAGAGCATATAAATTTTCATGGGCACTGAAGGAGTCCGCATCACAACACTGTTTCAACTTTGAAAGCAGTGTTGTGATGGAGCCCTTATATGCCCCTTTTACTACGAATGAGACCGTCCATGGGTGGCGCCATCCTGAGATCCTTGGGTATTTATCCGTCACAGAATAAATTTTTTACCTTGTCCGTTCAGTTACGGAGTCTACTTGACCAACTAGTCAACAGATTCCACCCTTCTCAAATGTTTCCAAAGCCTGACAGTGAAAAGCACACTACTTTTCAAGGCATAGAAACAAAGAAGAAAAATGTATCTATTTACACTTGATTTTGACCTTGGTGACTTACAGACACCAATGATCTACCATATTACCTTTTTGTTGGTTGAAATACCACCCTTCAGGAATGTTTCCCAGCCTGTCACGAGAGAATTAATCACGAAAATGATTATTTCTTCCCAACACAATAACGATCTCCTGATATCATGTAGTCACAACCTATGTCTACTTTATTTAACTATTTATCAATTAAAATTGTGTCTACCAAAATGTTCCCGGAACCTGTCAGTGAAAAGCACAGCACTTTTCAAGGCATAGAAACATAGAAGAAAATAAAAACTCCAAATTGACACCATTTGCTATCAGGCTTAACAATATTTTATTTTGTCTTAATTTACCTCATTATATAATTGGAGCTGTCATCATTCGACAAAGTTATCCCCAATGATAACCAGGGTTGCTCTCAAACATTGTCAACCAAGGCTAACCTTGAAAACTAAAGTATCAAACATTGGCACCAATTATAATACATTTACCATGTGCCAGTAGAAATCTGGCTTTTCCCATAATGTGTTGCAAATTGATAACTTGTTAATTACTACATACAAAACCATTTATTTTCAAAATGAAAATTTACCAATAACTTTACCCGAATTTTTCATCTCGACACATTGAATGAATATATCACTGCCTATAGCTTTATATCCACACTGGACACTCGTTGGGCACATCATTTTCCAAGATTGCATCGTCACCATGACGCTTGCCATTTTCAAAAACAATGGCGGCACTGAAATTTACGATCCGGTTCAAAGTTGGACCATTATGTGGAAAGTATGTCCTTTCCCTTAGCACTCGACACACTGATATTTTCTTATAATACACTTTTAATGGGATCGACAACTGATTGCATCTTTGAGTTTAAACAATTGGGCATTTATTCATCACATCACTGATACAATGGGAACTTACTTGGATTTGGCGGGATTTCTATCTCCATCGAATCGCCACCTCAATGTGGCGTTTCTTTTGTCTCGTCATTTTGTGCTACGCACCTACTGTTATACTAAAACTGCCTCATTTTGACTGGCAGGGTTAGTGTTAGCTAATAGCTAAGTAAGACTGTAAGACCTACATTTAAACTAGTCGGAGTTCGTCAAATTGATGGTATCCATAATTGGTGTTTCCGCCCGGGAGCGCACCGTCACGAACGACCTCGGTCATAGTTACATGATCTTTCAAGCTCGCCGGTTGGTAACAACATACGCACGGGCATTGAACACAATATGGTTTACTTCAATTCACAACACTTACAACATTACCGTAGTTAAAACATTATCATACCATAGAAATGACCTATTTCAATGTTTTATATATATATAAATTAGAATGACTTACTCCCACAACAGGGGGATACCTTGCTTTTTAAAGAATTGCTCTATAAACGACAAGGGAAATTCATCTGACTACAGCGGGTAGTGGAAATTTCCAGGCAGTTGGGAAAGGGGAGGAGAGAGGGCGGTAGACACTGCACTAGCTCCCCCATCTCAACCCAAGAAACGCTCACCCACGCTAAAAACAAGATGGTTCACGAAATATATACATACATAAACATACATATACACATGTATATATATACATACATAAGTACATACATGTATATATAAATATACACTAACTTCTCCGTGCTAGGCATGTGGGATATATTCTCCACATTGGGTGCACTGAGGAGTGCAATGGGCTGTGGAACTTTGGGGATGAAAGCAATAGGGGGCTGGTTGTCTCAACTGTGCTCTACGGAGCTGAGACTTGGGGGATATAAGCAGAAGAGAGAAGAATGTTGAACTTGTTCGTGATGAAATGCTTGAGTAGCTTGGCAGGAGTAACACTGAGAGACAAGATCAATAACAATGTTGCTCGAATCAGAACGGGGATGGTGCACAAGTTAGAGGTCAGAGTAGGTTCGTGTGTTCTGGAATGGTTCGGGCACGTGGTGAGGATCAATAATGGGAGATTAGTGGAAAAGGGGATGAAGGCGGGGGCGAGTGGACGTAGGCCTTGATATAGACGGAAGTTTGAGTGAATGGATAGCGTGAAGTAAACGCTAAGAAGGAGAAAAAGGAGTGTGGAGGTAGCCCGAAAGAGTGCAATAGATGGGCGTGAGTAGAGAATGGATGTTAATGAATGTTTTTTTCGACGTTGCCCTGATACGTTTTTTCGCCCTTGGCATCTCGTTGAGAAACGGACTAGTTGTGGGTGGGAAGGGGCCTTGTTACTATAACGCAGCTGGGGTAAGCCAGTCACACTGTCGGGCTCTGCTGCTGACACTGACCTCGGACCGTACTCATGACCCGGAGTGTGTGTTGCGGGTTCTTCTGGCCGGACCCTTTAGCGCACAAGGGCTAAGTAGTTTGAGTGTGAGTGTATGAGAGGAGTGAAAGGTACGCCTTGCCGTCGACCAATCCCTCTCATGGGGAATTCGGCCTATTGTCTGTATCTGTATTATAAAGGCAAAACGTCAAAGACTGAAAAGCATTTTAATAGCCTAACGTCAATTATTGAGAGTTTGTTTTTTCCTGAATGCTTCCCTTCCACGACAGTATACCCCAGTGATGATAGAGGCCGCCGAGGCCGCCTTCCCATCCTGCGCTTGATGCTAATGTTATTCATCTAAGACGCTCCCCCAACCTCCATGCTCTGAACTGTAAAGGAGGGAGGGAGTGACGGACGAGGGAGAGAGAGCCATTATACTCCCCCCCCCTTTCTTTAGCTAAATTACTGGCCCTCCTGGCGCAGAAGAATGCATCCTCAGCGGGAGGTCTAATTTGTCATAGACCTCATCGTAGGAGAATGGGATGCTGTGTCTAGCATTAGCATCATGCTACACTGTCTTGCATGCTACACTGTCTTGTCTAGCATTAGCATCATGCTACACTGTCTTGCATGCTACACTGTCTTGTCTAGCATTAGCATCATGCTACACTGTCTTGCATGCTACACTGTCTTGCATGCTACACTGTCTTGTCTAGCATTAGCATCATGCTACACTGTCTTGCATGCTACACTGTCTTGTCTAGTATTAGCATCATGCTACACTTTCTTGCATGCTACACTGTCTTGCATGCTACACTGTCTTGTCTAGCATTAGCATAATGCTACACTGTCTTGCATGCTACACTGCCTTGCATGCTACACTGTCTTGCATACTACACTGTATTGCCAAGCATTAGCATCATGCTACACTGTCTTTTATGCTACACTTTCTTATCTAGCATTAGCATAATGCTACACTGTCTTGCATGCTACACTGTCTTGCATGCTACACTGCCTTGCATGCTACACTGTCTTGCATGCTACACTGCCTTGTCAAGCATAAGCATCATGCTACACTGTCTTGCATGCTACACTGTCTTGCATGCTACACTGCCTTGCATGCTACACTGTCTTGCATGCTACACTGCCTTGTCAAGCATAAGCATCATGCTACACTGTCTTTTTTTTTCTAGCATGAGCATAATGCTACACTGTCTTGCATGCTACACTGTCTTGCATGCTATACTGTCTTGCATGCTAAACTGTCTTATCTAGCATAAGCATCATGCTACACTGTCTTGCATGCTACACTGTCTTATCTAGCATTAGCATCATGCTACACTGTCTTGCATGCTACACTGTCTTGCATGCTATACTGTCTTGCATGCTAAACTGTCTTGTCTAGTATTAGCATCATGCTAAACTGTTTTGCATACTACACTGTCTTACATGCTACACTGTCTTGCATGCTACACTGTCTTGCCAAGCATTAGCATCATGCTACACTGTCTTGCATGCTAAACTGTCTTGCATGCTACACTGTCTTGCATGCTACACTGTTTTGCATGCTAAACTGTCTTGTCTAGCATTAGCATCATGCTACACTGTCTTGCATGCTACACTGTCTTATCTAGCATTAGCATCATGCTACACTGTCTTGCATGCTACACTGTCTTGCATGCTATACTGTCTTGCATGCTAAACTGTCTTGTCTAGCATTAGCATCATGCCACACTGTCTTGCATGCTACACTGTCTTGCATGCTACACTGTCTTGCATGCTACACTGTCTTGCCAAGCATTAGCATCATGCTACACTGTCTTGCATGCTACACTTTCTTGTCTAGCATTAGCATCATGCTACACTGTCTTGCATGCTACACTGCCTTGTCAAGAAGTAGCATCATGCTTCACTGTCTTGCATGCTACACTGTCTTGCTAAGCATTAGCATCATGCTACACTGGCTTACATGCTACACTTTCTTGTCTAGCATTAGCATCATGCTACACTGTCTTGCATGCTACACTGTCTTGTCTAGCATTAGCATCATGCTACACTGTCTTGCATGCTATACTGTCTTGCATGCTACACTCGCTTGCATGCTACACTGCCTTGTCAAGAAGTAGCATCATGCTTCACTGTCTTGCATGCTACACTGTCTTACCAAGCATTAGCATCATGCTACACTGGCTTACATGCTACACTGTCTTGCCAAGCATTAGCATCATGCTACACTGGCTTACATGCTTCACTTTCTTGTCTAGCACTAGCATCATGCTACACTGTCTTGCATGCTACACTGTCTTGCATGCTACACTGTCTTGCATGCTACACTGTCTTGTCTAGCATTAGCATCATGCTACACTGTCTTGCATGCTACACTGTCTTGCATGCTACACTCTCTTGCATGCTACACTGCCTTGTCAAGAAGTAGCATCATGCTTCACTGTCTTGCATGCTACACTTTCTTGTCTAGCACTAGCATCATGCTACACTGTCTTGCATGCTAAACTGTCTTGCATGCTAGACTGTCTTGCATCAGTTTTTTCGTCGAGATTGCATTTACTTTGTTGGTATTTGTGGAATAACGTACTGAGTCAGCATTATTAAGTGAATCGACACAAAAAGAAAGGGTTGGTATTTTTCAAGGCAGTCGAACTTTACAGAACTTCGAAATGTTCATACCTCGCCATGCAATGCAATTTGATCCACGTTCGACTTGCAGAATCAACACAGCGCTTCTGTGAGATTTAAATGCCTTAATTCAAGTCACTTTTACATAGGCAAAACACGTTGATTTAAATCCTTTGACGACAAGTCGTTACCGAGTTTTATTTCGTTACTCTTCTTTTACTGTCTCTTTAATTCCATTAACTTCCTTTAATCCCTCTTCCCAGTCTAGCCGACCCATTACCAGCTCCCTGACCTCATTAAGTATCCCCGCTGCCCCATTAGCCACCGCCCGCGATAGGCCGGCACCTCAAAATTACGGTGACACATAGTATTTTTTGTTTCATACATAATACTTTATGAATTGGTTCAATGTTAAATATATAAATGTATACAGCTGCAGTCATACGCGTACTGGGAAATAGCCTTTAAAGCATTTACTTCACTACAAAAAATATACAATTGTTATAGCAGAGAATAAAATACAATTCGAATGCCGTATCGCATTTCTTCACGAACAGAGCACATTGTTGGTTCTTCACTGAACCATTCACTAACCTCGGAAACCCGTTAACTCGTATCGATTGTCTCCCCAAATGCCCTTTGTGAAACCATTACCTGTCTTCTGTAGACCGTGCACATCAGTCTTTTGCAAGCCGCGTTGACTCTTTCATTTCACCGAAGTCCTTTGACCTGTTCCATAAGTCCATTGACCTGCTCCATAAGTTCATTGACCTGCTCCATAAGTCCATTGACCTGCTCCGTAACTCCATTGACCTGCTCCATAAGTCCATTGACCTGCTCCATTAGCATCATAATGACACATTTTTACTGTCCTACTAACCAACATTCACGAACCCACTAACCGTCCATGATTGAACCATTAACTCACCTCCGCCACTCATTAACCGTCCTGCCCTCAGCACATTTAACCATTTCATTACTTGCGTCCATTTTCTTCATCTCCCTCCCATTAAATGAATAACTTTATTGCTATTGACAAACCTAAATTGGCACAGATTGCATTCTCCGTGCACTAAAGGAGGCCTCATTGAGCCTCTCCACTTATGCTCTTCAGTTACTCGAGGTACTGAAGCAAGTTACTGGAGCCACCTTCCTCACGCACAGATCACAGCACAGGAAGCCTTTTTGCTCAGTGTCTACTACTCATGGTCGGGTTACTGAAGCCACCTTCCTCACGCACCGATCACAGCACAGGAAGCTATTTTGCTCAGTGTCTACTGCTCCTGGTAGGGTTACTGAAGCCACCCTCCTCACGCACCGATCACAGTACAGGAAGCCCTTTTGCTCAGTGTCTACTGCTCATGGTCGAGTTACTGAAGCCACCTTCCTCACGCACCGATCACAGTACAGGAAGCCCTTTTGCTCAGTGTCTACTGCTCATGGTCGGGTTACTGAAGCCACCTTCCTCACGCACCGATCACAGCACAGGAAGCCCTTTTGCTCAGTGTCTGCTGCTCATGGTCGGGTTACTGAAGCCACCTTTCTCACGCACCGATCACAGCACAGGAAGCCCATTTGCTCAGTATCCACTGCTCATGGTCGGGTTAATGGAACCACCTTCCTCACGCACCGATCACGGCACAGGAAGCCCTTTTGCTCAGTGTCTACTGCTCCTGATCGGGTTACTGGAGCCACCTTCCTCACGCACCGATCACAGTACAGGAAGCCCTTTTGCTCAGTTTCTACTGCTCATGGTCGGGTTACTGGAGCCACCTTCCTCACGCACCGATCACAGTACAGGAAGCCCTTTTGCTCAGTGTCTACTGCTCATGGTCGGGTTACTGGAGCCACCTTCCTCACGCACCGATCACAGCACAAGAAGCCCTTTTGCTCAGTGTCTACTGCTGCTGGTCGAGTTACTGAAGCCACCTTCCTCACGCATCGATCACAGCACAGGAAGCCCCTTTTGCTCAGTGTCTACTGCTCATGGTCGGGTTACTGAAGCCACCTTTCTCACGCACCGATCACAGCACAAGAAGCCTTTTTGCTCAGTGTCTACTACTCATGGTCGGGTTACTGAAGCCACCTTCCTCACGCACCGATCACAGCACAGGAAATCCTTTTGCTCAGTGTCTACTGCTCGTGGTCGGGTTACTGGAGCCACCTTCCTCACGCACCGATCACAGCGCAGGAAGCCCTTTCGCTCAGTGTCTACTGCTCCTGATCGAGTTACTGAAGCCACCTTCCTCACGCAACGATCACAGCACAGGAAGCCCTTTTGCTCAGTATCTACTGCTCATGGTCGGGTTACTGAAGCCACCTTCCTCACGCACCGATCACAGCACATGAAGCCCTTTTGCTCAGTGTCTACTGCTTATGGTTGGGTTACTGAAGCCACCTTCCTCACGCACCGATCACAGCACAGGAAGCCCTTTTGTTCAGTGTCTACTGCTCATGGTCGAGTAACTAGAGCCACCTCTCTCACACACCGATTACAGCTCAGGAAGCCCTTTTGCTCCGTGTCTACTGCTCATGGTCGTGTTACTGGAGCCACTTTCCTCACGCACCCATCACAGCACAGGAGGCCCTTTTGCTCACTATCTACTGCTCACGGTTGGGTTACTGGAGCCACCTTCCTCACGCACCGATCACAGCACAAGAAGCCCTCTTGCTCGGTATCTACTGCTCATGGTCGGGTTACTGAAGCCACCTTCCTCACGCACCGATCACAGCACAGGAAGCCCTTTTGCTCAGTGTCTACTGCTCCTGGTCGGGTTACTGAAGCCACCTTCCTCACGCATCGATCACAGCACAGGAAGCCCTTTTGTTCAGTATCTGCTGCTCATGGTCGGGTTACTGAAGCCACCTTCCTCACGCACCGATCACAGCACAGGAAGCCCTTTTGCTCAGTGTCTACAGCTCCTGGTCGGGTTACTGAAGCCACTTTCCTCACGCATCGATCACAGCACAGGAAGCCCTTTTGCTCAGTGTCTACTGCTCATGGTCGAGTTACTGAAACCACCTTCCTCACGCATCGATCACAGCACAGAAAGCCCTTTTGCTCAGTGTCTACTGCTCATGGTCGAGTTACTGAAACCACCTTCCTTACGCACCGATCACTGCACAGGAAGCCCTTTTGCTCAGTATCTACTGCTCACGGTTGGGTTACTGGAGCCACCTTCCTCACGCACCGATCACAGCACAGGAAGCCCTTTTGCTCGGGATCTACTGCTCATGGTCGGGTTACTGAAGCCACCTTCCTCGCGCACCGATCACAGCACAGGAAGTCCTTTTGCTCAGTGTCTGCTGCTCCTGGTTGGGTTACTGAAGCCACCTTCCTCACGCATCGATCACAGCACAGGAAGCCCTTTTGTTCAGTATCTGCTGCTCATGGTCAGGTCTGAAGCCACCTTCCTCACGCACCGATCACAGCACAGGAAGCCCTTTTGCTCAGTGTCTACTGCTCCTGGTCGGGTTACTGAAGCCACTTTCCTCACGCATCGATCACAGCATAGGAAGCCCTTTTGCTCAGTGTCTACTGCTCATGGTCGAGTTACTGAAACCACCTTCCTTACGCACCGATCACAGCGCAGGAAGCCCTTTTGCTCAGAGTCTACTGCTCATGGTCGGGTTACTGGAGCCACCTTCATCACGCACCGATCACAGCACAGGAAGCCCTTTTGCTCAGTGTCTACTGCTCATGGTCGGATTACTGAAACCACCTTCCTCACGCACCGATCACAGCACAAGAAGCCCTTTTGCTCAGTGTCTACTGCTCATGGTCGGGTTACTGAAGCCACCTTCATCACGCACCGATCACAGTACAGGAAGCCCTTTTGCTCAGTGTCTACTGCTCATGGTCGGGTTACTGGGGCCACCTTCCTCACGCACCGATCACAGTACAGGAAGCCCTTTTGCTCAGTGTCTACTGCTCATGGTCGGGTTACTGGAGCCACCTTCCTCACGCACCGATCACAGCACAAGAAGCCCTTTTGCTCAGTGTCTACTGCTGTTGGTCGAGTTACTGAAGCCACCTTCCTCACGCACCGATCACAGCACAGGAAGCCCCTTTTGCTCAGTGTCTACTGCTCATGGTCGGGTTACTGAAGTCACCTTTCTCACGCACCGATCACGGCACAGGAAGCCCATTTGCTCAGTATCCACTGCTCATGGTCGGGTTACTGGA
>SDVV010014421.1:0-14807 GCA_016164225.1 Gammarus roeselii | reverse complement strand
TCACTTTGCTTGTTACAAGTCCAGTATTATCGATTAGTTTCAAGTAATGTTAGGTGATCGCTCGTTAGTAGACTGCAGTGTTAAAAACTGTAATATATGTTACTCGCATTTATCAGTGATTGGTGATGTCAGATAAAGCGTTGGCAATGAATTTACAGGATTTTTTAATTACATATATCCCAATTTATTTGGTTAGCAAATTTTATGGATGGTTTTACTGTTTGGATGAGATTTTCCGCTGTAATGTTGGATTTGTTGCTCGTACCATTTCCGTCTATTATAAAGAATATTGAATAAATCCACTCTACCATTTTACTGCAGATCTGTGGTGTAAGCTCCGCAGTCAACAAGATCTGGGACATGAATCATGCCTAAGATACATAATTTGCGAAATATATATAAATGTACGACAACATAGATCAAATATCAATGAATACAAAAAGGGTTGCCATTCATCGCCAGATACGGTAATACCTAACCTAAATAACTTGACCAATAATGATATATTTTCATCAAAATTTGATGGTTATGTATGATATTTAGTCATTATTTTGTGCGATGTACATATCAAATCCTTCCATACGGCTCTATTTTACGTATTTTTTTTAATATCACACACCAGGTTCACACATACACTCTTTGTACGCATATGCAGGGTCGGTCACGGCATAATGTAGGCGAATACAGGGTTGATGACTGCATTATGTAGGCGTCTACAGGGTTAATGCCGGCATAATGTAGGCGTATACAGGGTTGATGCCTGCACATACCAGCATAATAACATACGTATACAGGGTTGATGCCGGCGTAATGCAGGCGTATACACGGTTGATGCTGGCATAATGGAGCCGTATACAGGGTTGATGCTGGCATAATGTAGGCGTATACTGAGGTCGATGCCGGCAAAATGTTGACTCTTACACACATTTGTATGCATATACAGGGTCGGTTAACATATGTAGCATTTTACCTCTGATCTGTGATTTTTTTCATTAGAACAATCTTTTGTTTTTGTTACAGGTTATTCAATGTGGATCAGAATTATGTGTCATCGTTCGAGATTTCCTGCGCACATATGGTACTTGTACATCGATTTATGATATATTCGTATCATCCTCTCCACTTGGCTCTACATTTGATCTATCCTCTGCAGTTTTGATACACACCTTCAATTGTGATCTAGCAAATTTAATTTATTTTCATGTGTAAATTACATCATTTGTTTCATTGTTATAGTTATTTTTGTATGATACTTGATATTTTTTTTACAAAATTCTATGTCTATTCTAGTTGTTATTCACACCCATCGAAACCTAACCTAACCTTATGTATGCTATTCAGTCATTGAAATATACATATGAAGCCCTCCATTCGACTCTAAATATCTCTTTAACGTATATGTTATTTATTCCGTTGTCACTCTCGACCCATGTTAGTTAGCAGAGAGGTCCCATTTTCAAACTTAGATGGATTGAATGTTACAAGTATATTATATTTGTACCCAGTTTCATACAAACGGACACAAGGTCTCACACTATGTTTTCTTATTTACTTCAATATCTTCTAGCACTACATTCTTTGACTACTTGCACGCCTGATTTGCTTTGCCTTTTCTTTCCTATAATTTTCATATTCTTGACGATGACATCGTTTCAGATGTCACCACACATTACTGGTGCATTTATGTTTATTCAATTTTATTTATTTGTGGCGAAAATTTCAGAACTCCATCACCCCTTTACTTTCAAACAATTAGTGACTTAAGCTATACCCATAATTTCACAACAGAATCACAACGTTGACTGAGCAAGATCTGATTTATATCCTGCCTATCTGTAACACATCTAGATCATTTACCTCGAGATAGGTTTATGGCATAGTTTCACGCCTTTAAACATATTCTCCTACCGATTTCGACAATTCGATGTTACCTCAGACTGACTCGATGTTTGCAATTCATTGCTTAACCTTTGAGTTTAGGATAATATGTACATTTCATTGAGGATATACATAGTTTCCTTGGTATTAATTACAGATCTTGCTGGATGCATCAATACTTTCTACCTCGTTGTTTTGATTTGAAACAGCATGGTTCGTACATCCAACCATAGCCATCATCACTATGTTGCAGTTTCCTCTCAAAATCCTTCATATACTCTATCATATCTTTGATACGAATACCGAAGGTTGTCCCATTCCCGTGAGTCCATGAATGTATTGCTTCATCTTCGTGATCTTTAATTATTTGAATTTTCTCCAATTCAAAGTAATGCCGATCTTCATCCGAAAAAAATTGTTGCATACAATCGAAATTTTCTCTAGTTATTAGATAAAATTTATTTCCCACTACCTCAGCCTGCCCTGCTGCTGACGACGGTTCCTCGGACTGCACTCGGGACCCAGAGTGTAAGTTGAGGGGCTACCGGCGGACCCTTTAGCACAAAAGGGCTAAGTTGTGTGAGTGTGAGCGTATGAGGGTGTGAGGTGCGCCTTGCCGTCGGCCACCCCCCTTTCTGGGGGATGCGGCCTAGTGTCTGTATCTGTACCTCAGCCTTATTACACATGTGAAGGTTTTCGGCTTGGATCATATCAATTACGAGATTCGCCTTCTTATTTTCTTTGAACTCTAGCTGTTACATACAACTTGAATGTATCGAAATCAGTTACCATAATCCTGCTTAATTTTCCAGGCGTGAAACGATGACATAAACATATCTCGGGGGAGAGAATCTAGATGTGTTACAGATTGGTAGGATATAAATCAGAGTCCGATCAGATCATGCTCAGTCAAAGTTGTGATTCTATTGTGGAAGGATGGGGTATAGCTTAAGTCACCGATTATTTGAAAGTAACGGGGTGATGGGGGTCTGTGATCTTTGCCAAAAATAAATAAAATTGAATAAACACAAATGCACCAGTAATGTGTGGCAACATCTGTAACGGAGTCTCGTCAAGAATTATAACTTTTTTTATCTTGATTCTCGATAAAAAGCTATTTCTCTGTAATGAGTAAATGCCACATGGTTTGCATTGCGCTTCTGGTTTTATTCAATGAATCCTGAAGAGAAAACGTTACAGAAACGTTTGCACAAGAGAATCTTGATAACATCCCTTGAACATAGTTTTCGACCGATTTAGACCTTTGCGTCTTCTAACCCTACTTGGGAATCTCGAAACATTCAAGTTCCTAGACTGTCCTCGAGTTTTTGGGAAAAATTAATTTTTTTCCGCTTGGCGGCGCGCGCCTGTAAAAGTTATATCCTCTTCCACTCGTAAGAGCCTTACGGTTTGCATAGAAAGTACCATCATGTAGCGCAAGCTGGCCGATGCCAGAAGAGCACAGAAGGTGGATGGATGTGCTGCACCTTAAACTGGGTGTTCCCAAAGAAGCGGTTGCCGTATAAGGAAATGATATCCGTTTGTATTAATGACTATAATCATTGGCCAATACAAGTATTGCTTGGTGCCTACCACAGCCACTTATACGAGCTCATAGCGGCCAAATAATATGCGTGCCTAGAGTATGAGCACCTAAATAGTAGTTATGTACATCAATATGAACTGCCTTCTAGGATGAGTGAATGCACAGCCAAGTAGTGGGAGGAGAATTCTCAGTATTGAAGTATCTGCCCTGTGTACCATAGTTAATATGGTAATTTTGCCGTACAGTGATTTGGATAAAGTAATTATATACTGAGGAATCCGACGTTCTTATCCCGAAGCCGTAGCGCTGAGTACTTCAGAACGATATGGTAAGATAATCCATACACATACCCTATAATGTGTACCAAATTTTCTGGCATTAGCTAGCGTAATGTCACGAACCATTGAAGCAAGAGTGACTATCCACCTGGTTCTCAGTGTGACGCAAGGTTGGTTAGGGTTCCCCACTGCAAATAGGTACTTGTGCCCAAACACGTGCGACGACCTCCAGAACTCCTTGGATATGAGGTCTCGATGAGGGACCCCGCTCGTCTAAGTGAGAGATGAGGCAGATTTTCTGGCGTCGTGAGCTTAAGTGAAGGCATGCGGTGTGGCTTCATTGATAAACGAGCAGATGTAATGCCCCACCGATGATGTCTGGAGTGGTTTGCCTGCAACAGGATGGATGAAAAACAAGTCATTGTTCGAGGGACATCGTGCTACGTAGGTTTGAGTACGGTCATAGGGCCCAGGCCCTGTTCCCCGCCATCCGGCAGCAGTGAGGCGATAGAGATGAGCGGCGGCGTGTGGGTGAGGGTCTGGTTTTGTACCGGAACTTGTCACCGCATGGAGGGTTCTTGAAGAAATGTGGTCCCGTGCGTGACATTGCTGCAATCTCAGAGACCTTGTTCCCTGCTGCGAGAGCGGCGAGAAACTGAGTCTTCTGAAAGAACGCTAATACTGACGTCGTTTGAGTATTCTAGCAAAAAGAGGCGAGCGTGTCGAGAACCTGCTCCAGCTTCCACTGCGGCACGAAGCGTCGTTTTGGTGGGTATGCGTGAAACTGGGCTTTTGCCAGGTTCTTGAGAATCGCCTCGCGGGTCGTGACGCCAAACCCATGAAAGAGAGGCAAATGAAGCGCATTCTTGTAAGTCAAAACTGTACGAGGAATGAGCTGCTTCTACTTGCTGGCATAGTGCAGGGACGTGAAAAGTGTGGCAACACTCGGACTGTAGTGGGATGCCAATGAACTTGGCATCCCACTCCCACTGCCAATGAACTTGGTATCGCTGCTCCTCCTACGATGAGCAGCGATACCATCGACGCAATTAAAAAATGCATCCCAATGGCGACCAGCGGCCGTAAGACTACTGGTCGCTGCAGCATGCAGGCCCCGCGCGTCGCCAGATGCGTCCATCCACTAGAGGTGCTTCGGTGAAGCATTACGAACGGGATGTGGGAGTGAAGGAAAGCCTCGCTGCTCCAGTGCTGTACCGCGCGGAGGTATGGATTGTTCAGGTTGCTGGGTTTGCGGAATGGCGCAGGGATCGTGCTGCTAGCACCACTCCGTTGAGGAAGTGGTGAACATGGCGTGGGTAAGGTGTTCGTTAATACCTAAGGCTGAGGGAACTCTGATGCTGTCAAAGCGAGATAGTTTTGCCGGGAAGTATCTCCGTAGCCATGTCCCTGCGGCGATCGATGTGATGTGAGGTCGGGGCGATGGGCCCGGCCTCTTAATTGAGTGTTACCCCCCAGGAAGTTGAACTGCTGGATGGGTTCCAGAATAGACGTCTCCTGGTGGAGGTGGCAATCGAGCTTGAGTAGAAAGTCGGAACCGTCTGGGTGGTGCGCCGGCAGTGATGTGCTGTTGGTGCCTGGAGCAGCCAGTCGTTGATGTAGAAGGCTGCATCTATCCCTAGCTGGTGGAGCAAGTAAAGGGGGAGCTTCGCGATCCCTGTAAAGATTTTTGGTCCCAGGTCGAGGCCGCATGGGAGGGCCGAGAAAAGGTACCGTTGGCTTCAAAGTTTGAAGGCTAGGAACTTTGGAACCTGGGATGAGTTGGGACGTGCGGGAAAGCGACCTTGGCTTCCAACTTGGTGAATTAGAGAGGGGACTTCAGCACTGCTCATATTCATAGCGAGTTGGACCCTCGAAATGCAGTTACCGGGATGTATTTGTAGAGTTCTGAGAGGTCGATCAACTGGTGATTCCCTCCCGAAGTTTTGGGGACCGCAAGGATACGAGATGCGAAAGCTGATTGCTGGGTCCTGCCGTGACTACGCCGTTAAGCAGGAAGTCTAACCCGAGGGGTTTCAGAACGCCCTCGTGTTGTCGGTGCGAGGCAGTGTAATCGAGAGGAAGGGGGTCACGGCACCCTCCTCCAAAAGAGGCCTTTGGACAGGACGCGTTTGACCCTAGGCGTGGCTTCGCGCCCGTGTGCTTGGCGACACCTGAGGGCCGCCAGAAGAGCGTTAGTACTCACGAGAAGGGGAGCGGTCCTGCTTTCCGTAGTCATCTGAGGACTTGGGGCTGAGTGGAGCGCTTCTGCGGTGACTGCGGGAGAATTCGCGTGCCATCCGTTAAGGAGACCAACGGATGCGAGCGAGAATTCCCGTCAAGAACACGTTGAGGACATAGCCGCGCAGGGTGTGGGCGACCGGAGCGCGGAGTTGGAGATCCTACGTACTTCTGTCGGAATGTGTCAGATAGTAAAAGGCGGTCATGCTCCTAGTGTTCACGAAGTGAGCCTTTGACGGGATGATAGGCGCATTAACGGATCCCCTCAGGGCCCCGATTCTATGGCAGCCTGATGAAGGCGAAGTGCGCATTCGACCCGGAGTCAAGCTCATTTGTGAGAAGCTCTGTCACGCCTCAAAGGTAGGATTGCCTGGAGGTGCTGTCCTGGCTGAGGTCTATGTTGCACTCAGCTGGCCAGTATAATTGACCTTCCGAATAAACCGGAGTGCCGTAGGCAGTCGGTATGGAGGTCATCGTTGTGCACAATGCGAGCCTGTGACGCCATCATCAGATGACTCGCGATCGCTCGCCTGTCGCTGAGGTGATTGCGGACATCGTCACTGAAACAGAAGAGATTGAAGTATAAGGGAAATGTTACGATCCTAATTCGCGCCCTCAATCACCACCACATCGCATGACATATCATGGTTGTTCATGAGAGAAAATAATAGGTATGTACCCGTAATTTTCTTATGAGACAAAATAATGCCGATATGTGCGGAATGTATTGCAAAATTTAGTTATTGTGCAATGAGGGCTGCAATGTTGACTGAAACTACTGTTTACATTGGATTTCAGTCTCACGCATTGCTAGCGTCCGTATGGGCGGTAGGTCTGTTATCCGCTTATGACGAAAAATGAACTAAATATCGCTGAGAAACCGCTGTATTACGTAGGGTTTGTAGAGCGACATAGACTTGGGTCCCGCGGTACGTCATAGGTGACTCATGATCCTCTGTTGCTGGCATGCAAAACTCATTGCCTTGTAATTTCCAGGTATAGATGACTTAATGTGCATCGAGTGTTGACCAAAAACCACTAAGTATCGTTGTGTTAAGGCAAACTGTGTCGAGGACGTCATACATGACCCGTAATCGTCTGCCTGCAGGTGTGGAAGGCTGTACGGGGACAGCTTACTTCAAACCCAAAACACCGAAGGTGTCAGGATGTAGACTATGCTTGTAGGACTAATTAAGCGTTGATTGAAACCCCCGGTTCTGAGCAAGATTTCTAAACAAAAAATTGAACAGCTCCCTAAGAAACATTATTTGTGACAAATAATCATCTGTAAGCTTGTGTGAAGGGTTGTTGGGGGACAGCTTACTTCCAAACCTAACATCGATGGTGCCTGCTTAGAGGGTATGTCATATGTCTTAACAAGCATTGTTCAGGAACCGCTGTGTGTGAGCAGGGTTTCCAACCACGAACCTTTGACGACAGAAATTATCTTCACAAAGTCGTGACTCAAGCACTAGAGATGATGAGCAAACGTTGCCGAGCAGTCAGGAGGGGTTCATGAATGTGTCGGCAATCAGGAAGAAAAAAATCGTCGAAGAAGAACCCTAACGTGAAGATAGGTAATGGGCGTACTCTTCAGGAGAGTTTCGCTACTAATGGCACTGCAAAACTCTTCGTGTCACGACCGTATCTTGGAAGTAGGTTCCCTCCAAGAAGAATGAAGGAACGAACGTGTGATGCAGCATCTTGCGAAGAAACATCGTTCAAGTCCAAGAAACGTCTAAACACAATAGGGAACACGTCATCCTCTGGGATTTATGGGAACGCAAATCTACTCGAGTCCGTGCTCTTTGACGAGAAAATTTGGGAAGAGAGAACCTGCCTACAGCTAGTCAAGACCAACGTGCGCTTACCAAAAGACTTCGACTTGCCAGATGAACAAAGCGAAGCAGATGTTAGAGAACGGATTAGGGAGATACAGGTAAACAGTAGAAGGCGCGTAAGGGATCCAGTGCAAGACACGGCAGCTATATATTGGAGGTCAATGACGGTAGCAGAACAGAAGTTTCAATTACCTCTCTGAATTGTTTTGGCTTAGCGGGAAATTGTGGTGACTATGTCGCAGACCTCTGCAAAACAACTCAGTAGCTTTGCAGGAGACGTGGCTTCATCCCTGGCAGCTTAATTTACCGTCCTCTCAGAGAGAAAAGATAGCTTCATTCTCAATTTCCTCTGTCAATGAGACGAGAGAAATCAGGGTGGAGAGGCCACATGGGGATGCCACATGGGGATTTGACATTCATTTGGCAACAATCTCTGAGCCCACTTATAAACATTAGGCAAAACGATTTCAATAGAATCCTGGGTCTGAGTGTTACATTTAACGAGGCCTTTGTGCTGTTTTTGTATGTTTACTTCCCCTGTCAACTCCGGTGAAAATCTGAAGGAATATCTCGGATGCACGGGTGTTAATTGCAGGACGACGTGTTTTTGGCTATAGAAAACCGAGCAAATATACCGTCCCAGGTTGGAATGAACGAGCACGAGAACTGAATTATCCTGTACAAGACGCCATATTTTATTGTAATGTAGCTGGAAGGCCTCAGGGAGGTGAACTTGCGGTAGCAAGGAGGATAGCAAAGTCACATTTCGTAGAGAACTCGCGTTTTTGAGAGAGAACGAACAACATTTGCGTGCGCAGGCATTACTAGCAAAATTGCGAGAAGGTAAATGTAAAGATTTCTTACAAGAAATTCGGTCACTCAATCCTAAAAAGAAAGCACTTCAACTCGCGCTGGCGTGCGTAACTGGGGAAGCAAACATTGCAGGGGTCTGGGGGAGCATTTCCAGCAAATTTTCTAATTCTGTTGACACTGAAGAGAATAGAGGTTTGGTGCAAAACGCCCTCGATAATGTTCCTGCTGTTAACGAAATGGTTCCGGCGGCAGAGGTTAGGAGCATTGTCAAAGGCCTCAAAAATAACAAAGCTGTTAGAAATGACGACATACCGAGTGAAGGGTTCAAGAATGCTTCCCACAGACTGACTGCAGTGCTTGCTCTCTTCCTTTCGGGCTGCATTCATGTCAAGGAGATACCAAGAGAGGTAATGCATGTAACTGCGGATCCTCTTCTGAAATGTAAAACGAAGGACCCTTCTGATATAAATAGTTATCGCCCCATTGCTATTGCCACCTCAAGATTGCAAACATTTTTGTCTACCGCAAACAGTCTGTTTGGATTCAAAGAGGGCCATGGAACTGAAATGGCGATATTCGCATTAAAACAAACTGTTGAGTATTATAGATGTAAAAACTCGCCTGTTTTTCTGTGTTCTTTAGACGCGAAGAAAGCTTTTGATAGAGTAATCCATTGGACTTGTTCAGGAAGTTAATTGAGAGAGAAGCCTCTCTTCATATTGTGCACTTGCTTGTATTTTGGTACAGAGAACAGGAATTCTTAGAGCAATGGGGTTGTTCGAAATCGGTCACTTATCATTGTAAAAACAGAATTAGGCAGGGAGGTCAGCTATTGCCACTGTTGTATAACGTGTACACTGAGGAGTTGAGTTACCTTCTAAGTAGCGAAAACCAACGGTGTCATGTCGCCAACTGTTGTGTTAACAATCTTAGTTATGCAGATGATATGGTGTTGTTAGCAACGACTCTCTCAGCATTGCAAAAGCTTCTTGATATCTGTAATAATTTTGCTGAACCTCATGATATTGTATACAACACTGCAAAAACTGTATGTATGCTAGTTAGACCGAAGGGTCCTAGTTACTTCCTATCGACTGAGATAAAACTAGACTGTTGCACTGGATTATAAGGCTAAATTTCAATATCTAGGGCACATCATCATAACAGATTGAATTGATGACAAGGATGTTGCTAAGCAAACAAGGCGGCTTAATGCAGTTGGTAACATGCTGATACGTGAATTCTCGTTTGCACCAAGGGAAGCTTGGTGCATTATGGAGAAGATACTTTCAATATATCGTGAGGAAATTGACAGTGAGTTATAATGACACATTTAGACGGCTGATGCAGGTCCCTCGCTCGACGTCAGCAAGCAGGGTTTTTGCTGAAAACCAATCAGATCACATCAAGGTACTGTTCCGTAAAGCGGCACACAGCCTTATGACCCGAGTTATGAACTCCCTAAATGAAATCCTCGCTGCAATCTGCGCTGATGATGCGCTCGCTGCCTCGTCATTGTTGGAACCAATTACTATACACATAGGCAGGATAGAGTTGTATGACATAACTTATTTTTAGTTGTGTGCTGTAATTTTATAACTTTGTTCCCTCTGTAACCCTGAAATAAGATGTCTCAATTGTAATACTATGCCCGTGTTGGTTGTTTATAAAGATTTTATTATTATTATTAATTCCCGAAGGCATGCCATGTAGCCTTTAGTAATATTGTAGAGAAAGAAGAAAAAAATGTCAACCAAAGAAAATCGTGCTGACAAAATTTTTTGTTGACAGAATTTTGTGTAGACAACTGTTTTGTCGACTATAGTTTTTTGTGTTGACAAATTTTTGTGTCTGCAAATTTGTGTGCTGACAAATTTACAATTGGACAAGTTTTGTGTCAACAAATTTCTGTCAACAATTTTTTTTTGTCTACGATTTTTTCAAGTCGGCAAATTTTGTCATCAAATTTCTTTTGTGTTGTCACGCAAAGTAGAGTCATATGTGACCCCTTTAGTCATCTGCGGGGAGCTATGGCGGGCCACCCGTGAGCCGCTGACTTCAGGGCCAAACACCGATGGCATGCATTTTAATATGGCAGGCATCTTTCTATGGCAGGCATCTGCCTTAGAGCAGGATTTCAAAGTCAAACATTGAACGGTTCCTAAATGAACGTTAAATGTGACCCAAAATCATCTGCGAGTATGTGGACAAATTTGTTTTGACAAATTTTGTCGAGAACCGTATCGTCAAATTGTCGAGTTGACAGATTTGTCTCAAATACATTCTGTCTTGACCCATTTCTGCTATGACAATTTTTGTAGAGAACTGTTTCGACAAATTGTTGTTGACAGATTTCTATCTCGACAACTTTGTGTCTCGACAAATTTCTGTTTAGACAATTTTGTTGAGAACTGTATCAACAATTTGTTGTGTCGACAGATTTCTGTCTCGACAACTTTCTGTCTCAACAAATTTCTGTTTCAACAATTTTTGTTGAGAACTGTATCGACAGACTTCTATCTCGACAACTTTCTGTCATGACAAATTTCTGTTTCGACAATTTCTTGTTGGGAACTGTATCGACAAATTGTTGCGTCAACAGATTTCTGTCTTGGCATTCTACTGTCTCATCAAATTTCTGTTTCAGCAATTTTTGTCAAACGTGTCGTCAGATTTCTGTCTCGACAACTTTGTCTTGACAACTTTCTGTGTCGATAACTTTCTATCTCGACAACTTTATGTTTCGACATTTTTTGTCGAGAACTGTATCAACAAATTTTGTCAAGAAATGTATGTACAAATTGTCGTGTCGACAGATTTCTGTCTCGACTACTTTCTGTCTTGACAAATTTCCGATTTGACAATTTTTGTCAGTAACTGTATTGGCAATATGTCATGTCAACAGATTTCTGTCTCAACTGCAAAGGATAGATCAAAATGTTGAGTCAAGTGGAGAGGATGGATATGAATATATCATAAAGGGATGAATTAGTACCATAAGCAGGAAATCTCGATCGATGACAAATAATTTTGGTTAAATTAGATAAGGTTAGGTTAGGACGAGTAAAAATCTTCTAACCTAACATGCCGTGAAGGTGATCCACATTGAATATCTTGTAACAAAAGCAAGGGACTTGGTTCTAATGGAAAAAAATCACAGATCAGAGGTAAAATTTTACAGATGTTGCCCCACCCTGTATATGCATACAAATGTGTGCATGTGTCTACATTGTGCCGGTATCGGCACAACTCTGCATACGCCTACAGTTATGCCGGCATCAACTCTGCATACGCCTACATTATGCCGTGACCGACCCTGCATATGCGTACAAATCGTGTATGTGTGTACCTGGTGTATGATATAGAAACAACTACGTAAAATAGAGCCGTGTGAAGGGATTTGATATGTACATTGCACAAAATAATGACTAAATATCATACATAACCATCAAACATGAATAAAAATATGTAATTATTGGTCAAGTTGGTTAGGTTAGGTATTACCTATCTGGCGGTGAATGGTAACCCTTTTTGTACCCATCGATATTTGATCTATGTTGTCGTACATAGTTATATATTTCACTAATTATGTATCTTAAGCATGATTTATATCCCAGATCTTGTTGACTGCGGACCTTACATTGCAGATCTGTAGTAAAATGTTAGGGTGGATTTATCCAATATTTGTTATAGCAGACGAAATTTGTTGGAGCAACAAATCCAACATTACAGCAAAAAATCTTATTCCAACAATAAAACCATACATAAAACTTGCTAACTAAATAATTTGTGGTAAACCCAATAAAACATACCTGTAAATTCATTGCCAACGCTTTAACAAACATAACCAAACACTGATACATGCGAGCAACATATATTACCGTTTTTAACCCTGCAGTCTACTAGCGAGCGATCACCTAACATTACTTGAAAGTAATCGATATTACTGGACTTGTATCAAGCAAAATGAAAAAAGTATATGTATGTAGGTACACAATCTGCTGAAGATTGGTTAAACTATGGAGCCAAGTGTATAGATTTGATATGAGTAAAGCTTAAATCAATAAAGAAATACCTAACATAAGTATGAGAACGGAAAGAAACAATTTAATTTTTGGTTAAAATAGGTTAGGTTAGAACGGGTTAGGTTTGTGGCTGTCATCACAAACCTTTAGAGGAAAATGCTACAGTGGATATAGTGAATGCTTGAATAAGTCAGATATTCTGAATTGGAATGCAATCTCATAACAAAGGCTGAATTAATCAATAATTTCTAAGTGAATAAACTGCAAACGGATCACAAAAATTTATAAAAGTAAGACTTGCGGGAATAAGCATCTAGTAAAGACATGCAAGCGGGTAATATAATTGAGATGTACATTAAATTAATGGAGAATTTTAACACTAACACTCTACACAAATCTGGTAGATTAGTTCTCCAAGACGACATGGAACCGGACCTAAATCCAATGTCGAGAGGTGAAACATACCGATATTTTGGACCATTACATCAAATTAGGCGTATTTTATACCCAACATTTCATGAATTTAGACAAATTTGTACCTGATACATATATATTCCTATGATAACCAATAAAAACCTACAACAACTATTAAATAGCTCGATAAGATTCTCTACTCTCCCCTAACCGAGAAGGATTAACTATGATATACAGTGTATCCTACCACACCCAGATGATAATTCTTACTCCAATATCCCACGTGATCTGGTTCATGACTGAGATCGTATACTAACATAACACTGAGTTCATGCACAATAAAGTAATAATACTACGGTATCCATTCAAATCCATAACGAATTTCTAGACCTAACTGATGCTATGCCGCTAGCAGGACAGAATCAAAGCCCACTGTATTACAACAACGAGCTCTACAATGCTTTACCTGTTAACTTCTCAGCAATCTACCACTGATATATAACAAATTTAGAGGAAACATCCCGTCATGGTACAAGACCTCAGACATACCATGCATCTGTTTAGTCCTTCATCTCTGAACAACGTCAAGGAAAGTCATATCCTGGACGTAACCAAGAATCTATACACAGGTACAGTTGTCAATAATAGGCCTGACATGTCTCAAAGAGTGTGGTAATGAAGATCTGGGCATCTGTTCACTGACGACCTAAGTAAATCATTACAACAATCAGCAGCTTGTCGCATAACCTCTCTAACTAACCCATGGAACTTTACACCGACATCCACAAGAACTTTCAAATTCATGTTGAACATGGATGAACTACAAATGACTTCCAA
This sequence comes from Gammarus roeselii, assembly GCA_016164225.1. Taxonomy (NCBI): domain Eukaryota; kingdom Metazoa; phylum Arthropoda; class Malacostraca; order Amphipoda; family Gammaridae; genus Gammarus; species Gammarus roeselii. Next base: position 937 of record SDVV010014421.1, on the reverse strand, counting down.
AGAGTGTAATCCGCCTCTACACCAGGACCCATCCATCCAGTAAATCGTCTTCTATAACGTTAAACTACACACTTGTAGGGTTCTATGACGAAATTCCACTTAGATGCAGTACAGATTTACACCTCCTTAACACACATTCCTATGATTATCGTGGCAAAAATCATACAACAATAATAAAACACCTTCCTAATTCTCTACTCTGCTTTAATTTACATTAAAAATTGTAATACCCTAGGGTTGCCATCATATCCATCATAGTAAATCGGTGTACTTATACAAATAAACGAAAACGCAACGAGCTGCTGCCTAGGGGACTCTCTAACTCCTCCTAAACATTGAAGCATGGTCCTACAATAAACATACAATTAGCTAACAACAAACTAACAACAAGACCAAGTTTGTAACAAATAGAATCTTCTATATCTATAATGTCCACGTCAAACATAGTACCAGGATGTAAAAAGATAGATAAAATGATTAAAATATACAACATGTGACTAAATTATACCTGAAATAATGTTCTACATTGCAGATACAAACGTAATATATCCTAATATTCCTATAATTGTATAAAATACCCAATATATTGCATCGGAGATGGAAACTGTACAGAGAACATACAAAACTGAATGAAATATATACTAGAGCGCTCGAATTATAATGAAGCAAGATCAATTCTCTACCATACCCAAAATATACATTAAAAACTATGATGTCGAGAAAAAATAAGCATGTAACCAACCAAACAACTGACGTGAATAAGTTACCAAGATATGTGACTGATTTACATAACTGAAACACATAGTAAATGATGTGGAGTACTTCTACACGAACACGCTATAGTATATACAAATCTGATGAAATTATTCTCCAACTCAGTCCAAAACAGGGTTAAATTAAATCTTCTTTAACCAAAGTAACCTCGGCTTAATCGTAA
>SDVV010014420.1:0-14808 GCA_016164225.1 Gammarus roeselii | reverse complement strand
GCACATACTGAGCAGCCGCACATACTGAACAACCGCACGTACTGAGCAACCGCACGTACTGAGCAACCGCACGTACTGAGCAACCGCACGTAGTGAGCAGCCGCACGTACTGAGCAACCGCCCATACTGAGCAACCGCACATACTGAACAACCGCACGTACTGAGCAACCGCACGTACTGAGCAGCCGCCCGTACTGAGCAGCCGCCCGTACTGAGCAACCGCACATACTGAGCAGCTGCACATACTGAGCAGCCGCACATACTGAGCAGCCGCACATACTGAGCAGCCGCACATACTGAACAACCGCACATACTGAACAACCGCACGTACTGCGCAGCCGCACGTACTGAGCAACCGCACATACTGAACAACCGCACATACTGAGCAGCCGCACATACTGATCAACCGCACATACTGAACAGCCGCACGTACTGAGCAGCCGCACGTACTGAGCAGCCGCACGTACTGAGCAGCCGCCCATACTGAGCAGCCGCACATACTGAGCAACCGCACATACTGAGCAACCGCACATACTGAGCAGCCGCACATACTGAACAACGGCACATACTGAGCAACCGCACATACTGAGCAACCGCACGTACTGAGCAGCCTCACGTACTGAGCAACCGCACATACTGAGCAGCCGCACATACTGAGCAGCCGCACATACTGAACAACCGCACGTACTGAGCAACCGCACGTACTTAGCAGCCGCACGTACTGAGCAGCCGCCCATACTGAGCAACAGCACATACTGAGCAGCCGCATTTACTGAACAACCGCACGTACTGAGCAACCGCACGTACTGAGCAACCGCACGTACTGAGCAACCGCACATACTGAGCAACCGCACATACTGAGCAACCGCACATACTGAGCAACCGCACATACTGAGCAGCCGCACGTACTGAGCAGCCGAACGTAGTGAACAACTGCACGAATTGAGCAACCGCACATGCTGAGCAGCGCCCATACTGAGCTGCCACAAATACTGAGCAGCCGCCCATACTGAGCTACCGCACATACTGAACAGCCGCATGTACTGAGCAGCCGCACGTACTAATCAGCCGCGTGTACTGAGCAACCGCGCGTACTGAGCAGCCGCACATGCTGAACAACTGCACATACTGAACAACTGCACATACTGAACAACTGCACATACTGAACAACCACACATACTGAGCAGCCGCTTTTATTGAGCAGCCGCTTTTATTGAGCAGCCGCTTTTATTGAGCAGCCGCTTTTATTGAGCAGCCGCTTTTATTGAGCAGCCGCTTTTATTGAGCAGCCGCTTTTATTGAGCAGCCGCTTTTATTGAGCAGCCGAGTTACACTCGAAATGACTATCTGTGGCCTCGTTCGAATTCTGTGATAGGATTTTTTCATTTTTCGTGAACATTCCTTGATATTTAATGCAAATGTTTAGTGGCCATGCTTAGCGGCCATGCTCAGCGGCCATGCTCAGCGGCCATGTTCAGCGGCCTTGCTTAGCGGCCATGATTAGCGGCCTTGCTTAGCGGCCATGGTTAGCGGCCATGCTTAGCGGCTTCGCTTAGCGGTCTTGCTTAGCGGCCTTGCTTAGCGGCCTTGCTTAGCGGCCATGCTTAGCAGCCTTGATTAGCGGCCTTGCTTAGCGGCCATGCTTAACAGCCATGCTTAGCGGCCATGATTAGCGGCCTTGCTTAGCGGCCATGGTTAGCGGCCATGCTTAGCGGCTTCGCTTAGCGGCCTTGCTTAGCGGCCTTGCTTAGCGGCCTTGCTTAGCGGCCATGCTTAGCAGCCTTGCTTATCGGCCTTGATTAGCGGCCTTGCTTAGCGGCCATGCTTAACAGCCATGCTTAGCGGCCTTGCTTAACAGTCATGCTTAGCGGCCTTGCTTAGCGGCCTTGCTTAGTGGCCATGCTTAGCGGCCATGCTTAGCGGTCACTCTCAGCGGGCATGATTAGCGGCCATGCTTAGCGGCCATGCTTAGCAGGCAATGCTTAGCGGCCTTGCTTAGCGGGCATGATTAGCGGCCATGCTTAACGGCCATGCTTAGCGGCCATGCTTAGCGGCCATGATTAGCGGCCATGATTAGCGGCCATGCTCAGCGGCCTTGCTTAGCGGCCATGCTTAGCGGCCTTGCTTAGCGGCCATGCTTAGCGGCCATGCTTAGCGGCCATGCTTAGCGGTCATGTTTAGCGGCCATGCTTAGCGGCCATGCTTAGCGGCCATGTTTTGCGGCTATGTTTAGCAGTCATGATTACCAGTCATGTTTAGCAGCCTTTTAAAGCGGCCATGTTTAACGGAAATATTTTGCAGCCATGTTTAGCGGCCGTGATTAGCGGCCATGTTTTGCTGCCATGTTTAGCGGCCATGGCTGCAGGTTCGTATGACTGAACGATTGCCTCTAAAGCCACGCTGAGAGTTGCATATCAACTGATTCGATAACAAGAATTCTGTTATTCTATCGGCGATCAAACTTTCAATCAATTTGCCACAGACTGAGGTGAGACTAATTGGACGTTATTTGCCGGGACACTTCTTGTCCCCTTCTTGAAAGTTAAAGTAACATTGTTCTTCTTCCATTGAGAGGGGCAAGTGCCATTTGTGAGAGATTGGGGGATAAATATTCGGTGATTCAGTTTTTTAGTCTCCTTTAGAATTCTGGGATGAACTTGGTCTGGACCTGGAGATCTTGTGACTTCCAATTCATCTGTTTATTTCATAACTTCGGCGGGGAAGAGTTCACTGTGCTGAGGGCTATAATTTGTCCTTGCGCTACGATATCTTCAGCATTAGGAATATCCTGGTTCTCAAACGTAAATACATAACAAAAGTATTGATTATTAGGACACTCATTTCCGTGTCGTCTGTTTCCAGCTCTCCAATATTGTTCTCAAGAAGACCATTAACAGATTTTGATTTATTTTCGCTCGAAATAGAACATTTTTTTCGGAATAGGTTTGGCATTGGCCGCACTTTCATTTTCTTAATCTTTCTTCTCAAGTTTTAGGATCTTTTTCAGATCTCTTCTGTTGATTTTGAAATAATTTATCGCAATGTCGTCATGTGGGTGTTTCTGTTTTATCGAGTGTTTGCTTTCTTTGTGGTTGAATGCGCTTCAATTCTCCTTTCCAGCACTTAGCCTGATTGAATTGCTCATATTCAATAAGTTTAATTGCCGACAATCTGTTTTAGCGATTGGTAGACATCATGTCCGAGGGGTATATTTGCTGATCCATGGCTCTCTTAAGTCATCAAAGTAAGCTCATCTAAAGTTAGAGACTTTTACGCAGTTTATTGACGTTTTTAACTCGAGCTCTATCATATAACTGATATATACAGTTATGATCGCTAGTTCTGAGTGGTTCACCCACTGTGACGTTTGCGTCACGAGTCGCTTGCACTAAATAGATTCAGATGCAGATACAGACACTAGGCCTAATTAAAAGAAAAAGGGGGGTGACCGATGGCAGGGCGCATCTCACACTCCTCACTCACACTCACACAATTTAGCCTTTTTGCGCTAATGGGTCCGGCCCGAAGACCCCGCAACAGACCCTCCGGGTCATGAGTGTGGCCCGAGGCCAGTGTCGGCAGCAGAGCCACACAGTATGACTGGTTTACCCCTGCTGCGTCACGATGACCGGGCTCTCCCCCCACGACCATCCCGTCTTTCAACGAGAGGCCAAGGGAGGGAAAGCTCATCAGGGCTGCATCAAAAATCATCCATTCACAATCATTCTCCACTCCCGCCTATTCAAGGCACACTCTCTCGCTGCCTCAACACTCAAGTCTCGCCTTTTTAACACCTGCTTCACATCATCTATCCACCCAAACTTTGATCTCCCTCTAGGCCTACATCCACTCGCCTCTGCCTTCAACACTCTTTTCACCAAACTCCCTTTATCCAACCTCAACATGTGCCCGAACCATCTCTGGTCACGCGAACCAACTCTGTCCTCTAACTTTTTCAGCCTTCCCATTCTAGCTCACACCGCGTCGTTATTGATCCTGTCTCTTAGCGTCAAACCAGACATGCTCCTCAAACATATCATCTCGAAGACATTTAACCTTCTTCTCTCTTCTGCTCCTACCCCCCCCCCAAGTCTCCGCCCCGTAGGAAACAGTTGGGACAACTACACCCTCATACATCTCTCTTTGATTCCATCCCCAGCGTCATACAGTTCTTTACACTCTTCAGTGCACCCAACACTTTAAACCCCTCCTACACTCGCGACTTTACTTCATTTTCCACTAGTTCAGTCTTCTCCACATGGGAGCCCAGACACTTACAAACATTGAACTTCCTCCAATATCTCTCCATTAAGGAGGACAATAATTCCGCTCGCATCGACATTCCTCGAGCATCTCATTACTTTACTTTTATACACGTACACTCGAAGCTTCCTCCTCTCACACACTCTACCAAACTTAGACACCAGCATACACAGCTTCTGCTCTGAATCTGCCACCAGTACTGTATCTTCCGCAAAATAGTAACTGGTTCAACTGCCAACTCCGCCCTTTCATTTCCAGCAGCTCCAAGCCACGACCTAATACACTTGCGTTCACCTCCCTTACCACTTCATCTATGTAGAGATTGAACAGTCAGGGAGACATAACGCAGCCTTGTCTCTGACCCCATTTCACTGTAAGCTAATCACTCACCTTGCTGCCCAATCTGACACTCAACATAGAAACTCTGAACTGCTTTCAACAGATTTACGCCCACTCCATACAGATGCATCACCCTCCACAATGCTTTCTTGTCAACCCTGTCGCATGCCTTTTCCCAATCCATGTATGACCAGAAAACAAACTTTGCCTTCGCAAAGTACTTCTCACAGACTTGTATGACTGCAAAAATCTGATCGGCACACCCTCTACCACTCCTAAAGCCACACTGTTCCTCTTCAATTACACAATCCGTACAGTATGTAATTCTTTTGATCAGCACTCGCTCGTACAACTTACCAACCACACATAATAACCTTTCGAGTTGCAGCACTCGTGTTTTTTCTCCTTTACCCTTGTACAGCGAAACAAGGCAAGCACTGTGCCACTCAATCGGCACCACGCCCGCTACGAAACACAGATTCGGCAGTTTTGCCAGCCATTCGACAACCGTAACTCCACACATTTTCAGGACCTCGGTCGCAACACCATCTCAACCAGCTGCTTTTCCTACTTTCATCACATCCACCGCCTCCTGAACCTCTTCCTTAGTAATGTCAGCAACAAGTATCTATCCAAAAACCGGCATCCGCGCACCACCCCCCACAACAACAATGTCAGTCTCTCTGTCATCCTCAACATTCATCAATTCATCAAAATACTTGGCCCTTTTTTCCGTACACCACCACTCTCCGGCAACAAAAACAGAATAAGAAAAATAATGGCAAATCATGAATATTGCTACCTCATGTAGGTGTCTCTAACGTTTGAGTCATGAGCTTAGCAGTATATTCGTTTGTTTCCCAATCAATGTTAGGAATATTGAACTCTTCAAGCGCTATACTGTATTGTGCTGTGACGACATCGACGAGGGTGTTGTATAGATCTATATCATCTGCGGCAATGCTCTGGGAGGACGATAAATCAGTGTGATTTGACACTTTGATGTCGACCGACAACTTGAATTGATACTACGTCTTGTCTGCTACTTGGAATAGAAACGTTTATTATTTGAAGAGTATTTGTACGAGGAACAATAAATACTCCTCTATCCTCACGTTTTTATTTATTTTTGTGAAATAGTGAGAAGCCCGGCAGAGTGAATTCGCCTAGATGATATCTGGTGCTTGATTTCATCCACGATTCTGTTATGGCTATGCGGGTGGTCCTATGGGGGGTCCTGTTCCAGAGAGTTAAACTTCCTACAACAAAGGAAGTGAAACCTGTAAGATTGTGACCATAACGAGATAGCTAACTATCTTCGTTGTTTTATTGTTACAGGGACAGACTACAGCAAGCCAAGCCGACTCTTGCGAATCCCTTATTTTCCAGTATTTGATTTGAACTGTCGATGTATGTCCGCCTCCTGGTGGCAGTACCTTCTACGATATTGATGTGAAGCCAAGTTTCTCTAACACATACCTTATCAAGGATACAACATTCATGTTCACTTCGCTGCATTAATCATTTTAATTTGATAACATGAATTCCCATAGTAATTGATTAATTAGATACCAACACTAGGTCTATAGGTAGCTTCAAAACTGATGAATCCAGGTTCCCGCTTCCCAACGCCTATTCCTCTTGGTATGGTTTATCTTAGCAGTAACGTGCTGTCATGACGAGCATTTTCATTAGTAGCTATAGAAAATGATAGATCTAAAGGTCACGACCGTATGATATTATTATGCTGTTCAAAGTTATTATAGTCATCATTATCTGTTAGGTCTGGGACTCGGTGCAACAACCACCACTAACAGATAATGTGTTACCTGAAGTGGCGTGAGACTCCCCCGGGTGTTCGAAAGACTGTACACAGTTATCGCTCTAGAGAATGTACTCGAAACAAATTAATCGAACGTATACGTGGTCATTGATCTACTTTAAGTTGGTATAAACACTTTTAATCGGAAGACTATACAAAATATTTTTTAATAACCTAGTAATTTATAAGATTCTCACTAAGGTACTTTCTTTTATGCGTTTGATTTTGAAATCATCTTAGTACAAAACCCCTCGTTAACAAACTGAGGTAAAATCGCGCACTCCAGGCCGAATTCCCACCTATACAGTTATACCAAGTTTTGTGCGAGTAAAAAAATGATCATTTATGAATTATATGAATCTTGCTTCGTTAACAATTTCTAGTCCAATGCTCGATTTTTTTTATAATCGAAGTAAGCGACGTGACTTACCGAAAAATATCCATTTTATGATGGCGTAAATGTTAAAATGCTAATTCATTAGAAACGTGACCACATTTGGTCTCACCGCTTCAGTAAAGATATAAATGACTCCGTCGAAATGTAAATAACTTTTTAGCACGAGTTGCATTCAAGCACTACTCCACGGGCAGGTACGACTGATCAGAGGTACAGGTCGTTTAGGGAATGAAAACGATCACCGATGGAACGGCTGGTCTTTTCAGGCAACAAAATGTTGATGCCAAGTCTCTCTATGACCCACGCACCATTACTTTGAGGCCAAGCATCTCTCAATGACACATGCACCATTACTTTGATGCCAAGCATTTCTCAATGACCCACGCACCATTACTTTGATGCCAAGCATCTCTCAATGGCACATGCACCAATATTTTGATGTAAAGCCTCTCTCAATTGCACATGCACCATTATTTTGATGTCAAGCCTCTCTCAATGGCCCACGCACCATTACTTTGATGTCAAGCATCTCTCAATGGCCCACGCACCATTATTTTGATGTCAAGCCTCTCTCAATGGCACATGCACTATTACTTTGATGTCAAGCATCTCTCAATGGCACACTCACCATTACTTTGAGGCCAAGCATCTCTCAATGACACATGCACCATTACTTTGATGCCAAGCATTTCTCAATGACCCACGCACCATTACTTTGATGCCAAGCATCTCTCAATGGCACATGCACCAATATTTTGATGTAAAGCCTCTCTCAATTGCACATGCACCATTATTTTGATGTCAAGCCTCTCTCAATGGCCCACGCACCATTACTTTGATGTCAAGCATCTCTCAATGGCCCACGCACCATTATTTTGATGTCAAGCCTCTCTCAATGGCACATGCACTATTACTTTGATGTCAAGCATCTCTCAATGGCACACTCACCATTATTTTGATGTCAAGCATCTCTCAATGGCACATCCTCCATTATGTTCGTTGCAAGAGCGCTTATAGCTTATTTGAAGACAGCTCACATAACAGCCCAGAGTAGTTGCCAAGTCAGAGGCAGCTCACATAACAGCCCAGAGTAGTTGCCAAGTCAGAGACAGCTCACATAACAGCCCAGAGTAGTTGCCAGGTCAGAGACAGCTCACATAACAGCCCAGAGTAGTTGCCAAGTCAGAGATAGCTCACATAATAGCCCAGAGTAGTTGCCAAGTCAGAGACAGCTCACTTAACAGCCCAGAGTAGTTGCCAAGTCCGAGACATCTCACATAACAGCCCAGAGTAGTTGCCAAGTCAAAGACAGCTCACTTAACAGCCTAGAGTAGTTGCCAAGTCAGAGACAGCTCACATAACAGCCCAGAGTGCCTTTTCAGAGACAGCTCACATAACAGCCCAGAGTAGGTGCCAAGTCAGAGGCAGCTCACATAACAGCCCAGAGAAGTGGCCAAGTCAGAGACAGCTCACATAACAGCCCAGAGTAGTTGCCAATTCAGAGACAGCTCACATTACAGCCCAGAGTAGTTACCAAGTCAGCGATAGCGCACATAACAGTCCAGAGTAGTTGTCAAGTCAGAGACAGCTCACATAACAGCCCAGAGTAGTTGCCAAGACAAAGGTTTCCAAATGCTACTTTCTATGGATTAAACCTATAAATGATGAGCTACTTTCTATGGCGTATGCAAAATAACATGCTACTTTGATGACGTAAACCTAGTAATATTCTACTTTTTATGGAGTACAGATAATTATATGCCACTTTCTATGACGTAAGCAGAATAATCGGGTACTTTCTATGATGTCAGCAGAACATTATGCTACTTTCTTTGACGTAAACAGAATGATATGCTACTTTCTATGATGTAAGCTGAATAATATTCTACTTTCTATGGCGTAAAACGAATATTATGCTACTTTCTATGACGAAAGCAGAATAGTTTGCTATTTTCTATGGTGTAAGCAGAATAATATGCTACTTTCTCTGATGTAAACACAATAATAAGTTACTTTCTATGATGTACGCAAAATTATATGCGACTTTATATGGTTTAAGGAGATTTATATGCTTTTTTCTATGACGTTAGCAGAATAATATGCTTCTTTCTATGGTGTAATCAGAATGATATGCTACTTTCTATGGTGTAATCAGAATTATATGCTACTTTCTACGACGCAAGCAGGATAATATGCTACTTTCTATGGTGTGGGCAGAATAATATGCTACTTTCTATGGTTTATTCAGAATTATATGCTACTTTCTACGACGCAAGCAGAATAATATGCCACTTTCTTTGGTGTAAGCAGAATAATATGCTGCTCGCTATGGTGTAAGCAGAATGAAATGGTACTTTTTACGACGCAAGCAGAATAATATTCTACTTTCTATTTCGCAAAAATAATAATAAGCTACTTTCTATGGTGTAAGTAGAATAATATGCTCCTTTCTATGGTCTGATCAGAATTATCTGATACTTTCAATGACGTAACCAGATTAATATGCTACTTTCTATGACGTAAGCAGAATACTATTCTACTGCCTGATTACAGGATGACCATCCTGTAGGCAGCATAATATGCTACGAGAAGTTTATCAAAATTGTTATTTGGAAGAGCTGAACCCCTTTTTGTTAGCTCACTGGCAATTAACTTATTAACTCAGACGGTATTAACTTATTAGCTCACTGGGAATTAACTCATTAGCTCACTGGGAATTAACTCATTAGCTCACTGGGAATTAACTTATTAGCTCACTGGGAATTAACTTATTAGCTCACTGGAAATTAACTTATTAGCTGGAATTAACTTATTAGCTCACTGGGAATTAACTTATTAGCTCACTGGGAATTAACTTATTAGCTCACTGGGAATTAACTTCACTGTGAATTAACTTATTAGCTCACTGGGAATTAACTTATTAGCTCATTGGGAATTAATTAACTTATTAGCTCACTGGGAATTAACTTATAAGCTCACTGGGAATTAACTTATTAGCTCACTGGGAATTAACTTATTAGCTCACTGGGAATTAACTTATTAGCCCACTGGGAACTAACTTATTAGCTCACTGGGAATTAACTTATTAGCTCACTGGGATTTAACTTATTGGCTCACTGGGAATTAACTTATTAGCTCACTGGGAATTAACTTATTAGCTCACTGGGAATTAACTTATCAGCTCACTGAGAATTAACTTATTAGCTCACTGGGAATTAACTTATTAGCTCATTGGGAATTAACTTATCAGCTCACTGGAAATTAACTTATTAGCTCACTGGGAATTAAACCCTGGATAAAATGGACGTCCTTGACACGATTTGAAGCAAATAACCAATCACTGATTTGATGATTGCCTTCATAGTTAGGATCAAATAATCGTGCGTTACGACACTGGGAGATTGGGCCGATAATCAGCGAGGCTGCTCTGTTGTAAGGTGAGCACTAATAATAATTACTATGACTCACTGTAGTTCTGGCTGAGCAAGCACGTGCGTTTGTGTTACGGTTGATTGGATCCCAGGCCAGGTCTGAGCAGTCATGCCAGTCATGGCGTGGACGTGGAAGCTGCTCCCGGTGCTGCTCTTGCTACTCGCAGTAAGGAGGAGTGTGGAAGGTCGGTGTTAGGTCAGTCATGTAAACTTGTTCAGTCAGGGGTTAGTATTTGTATATCATTGTGCCCCTTCATTAAACAATAGCAATATCACATAAGGTGCCGTGGCAGAGTGGTTCGCGTATCCGACTGCAGTGTCAGTCTCTGGTGCAGCATGTCTCGAGTTCGAGCCTCGGCATGGACACGGCGGTCTTGTGGCGGGGAGATTGGGCGCGGCTGTGTGTCTATACATTCAGACAATAACTCAGAATGATATCCTCGTGCTCCTTCATTAAACAATGGCAACAACTAATAATAATATCTTCGTGCCCCCTTCATGAGTGTGTAACCATCGAGAATGAATATCGAGGATGACCATCGAAAATAACCATCGAGGATAACCATCGAGAATAACCATATAGGAAAACCATCGAGGATAACCATCGAGGATGAACATCGAGGAAAACCATCGAGGAAAACCATCGAGGATGACCATCGGGAATAACCATCGAGGATGACCATCGAGGATAACCATCGGGAATAACCATCGAGGATGACCATCGAGGATAACCATCGAGGATAACCATCGAGGCTGACCATTGAAAATAACCATCGATATAACCATCGAGGATAACAATCGAGGATGGCCATCGAGAATAACCATCGAGGAGAACCACGGAGGATGAACATCCTCAGCGCAATAAAACTCTTGATTAAGTGCTGCTGATATTTTATCATGCGAATGCTTGGATCTCGTGTCTCTAACTCTTTACTCCCCCCCCCCCACTCAGGGCAATGCGCGGCTCGCTCGTTTGGTCATGACAGCTTCGTCTGCGTGTGCAACGCCACCTTCTGCGATGAGCCTGGCATCCTGGAGCCTCCTGCCTCAGGAACCTACGCCGTCTACACCAGCACCCGGGACGGCGAAAGACTTTCGCCATCTTCGGGGGCACTGGAGATGCAGCCAGGTAATATATATATATATATAGAGCATGAATAGTTACGTCGAACAATATCAGTAGATCAGAAGTGAAATCATGTTGCAGGATGTACATTTTGCCTTGGCCCAGCTGTGTCAGTGCAAAGGCTCAGCCGTTCCCACTCTCTATGCCTTATTTAAATGAACCTGACTCAGAGCACGTCCCTGAGCACTAATTTAAACGTATCATGACGACCCACATTTGGTATCTTTTGTCTCACATTTTGATCTCAACAATCTAACGTAGTTAGATGAATATTGGACGACATCAATACTGGACGACATCAATATTGGACTGCATCAATATTGGACTGCATCAATATTGGACGACATCAATACTGGACGACATCAATATTGGACTGCATCAATATTGGACTGCATCAATATTGGACGACATCAATATTGGACGACATCAATATTGGACGACATCAATATTGGACGACATCAATATTGGACGACATCAATATTGGACAGCATTAACACTGGGCGACGCCAATATTGGACGACATCCATGTTGGTCGACATCCAAATGGAACGGCATCAATATTGGACTATATTATTATTGAACGGCATCAATATTAGACGACATTCATTTTTGACGACATCAATATTGGATATCATCAATATTGGACGCATCAATAATGGACGACATCAATATTTGAAGACATCAATATTAGACAGCATCAATATTGAACAGCATCATATTGGACGACACCGATATTGGACGACATCAATATCGGACTTCAATATCGGACATCATCAGTATTGGACGACATCAATATTGGACGACATCAAAATTGTGCAGCATCAATATTGGACGACATCCATATTGGACGACATCAATATTTGATGACATCAATACTGGACGACATCACAATTGAACGAGATCAATATTGGACGACATCAATATTGGACGACATCCATATTGGACGACTTCAATATTGGACATCAATATTGGATGACATCAATATTGGACGACATCAAAATTGGACTATATTATTATTGAACGGCATCAATATTGGACGACGTCAATATTGGACGACATCAAAGTTGGACTATATTATTATTGGACGGCATCAATATTGGACGGCATCATTATTTTGGACGACATCAATATTGGACGACATCAATATTGGACGACATTCATTTTTGACGACATCAATATTGGATATCATCAATATTGGACGCATCAATAATGGACGACATCAATATTTGACGACATCAATATTGGACTATATTATTATTGGATGGCATCAATATTGGACGACATCAACATTGGACGACATCAATATTGGACGACATCAATATTGGACGACATCAAAATTAGACTTTATTATTATTGGACGGCATCAATATTGGACGGCATCAATATTGGACGACATCAATATTGGTCATACATTTTTCACCTCATCAACATTTGATGACATGCACAGCTCCATCGTAAGCTCCTTCATTTCCAACTGTCCCCTAACAATTTCTAATCAATGTGTTATTACATGGTACAAAATACAATTCATAACATGAGGAAGCTCATTTGTAATTATTCAATGTTATCTTGTATACATTGCTCCTGGAAGTAAAGAGGTCTCTTACTCTCATAGAGTATGTGTTTCATGAACGATAACATCCCTGAAATTTTTTTTTGAAGTCATTGGGGCTGGTTGGAGTGCATTCATGATGGTTCTTTTGCCAATCATTTTTATACTATGTAAGAAAACTTTTTTGATTTGTACGTATTGTGCCCTAATTCAACGTTAGTACTGACCGGAGAAACAGGCCTCTTCTGACATGAATTACTCCGTGACAGTCATTTGAAAAACCAATAACGTAATTATTTGCCAATTTTGTTGTTCTACATTTTTTTAAGTTATCATAATCAGCTTCTGCTGCCGTCAGCATCAGGGTCGACACTGCCACTCAGTACCAGACAATAATTGGCTTTGTCACTCACCTCAACAGCTGCTGCTGCCATCAGCATCAGCGTCGACACGGCCACCCAGTACCAGACAATAATTGGCTTTGGAGGAGCTTTCACCGACGCTGCAACGCTGAGCTTAAACACGCTGTCGGTGGAGACTCGTGACAGGGCGCTGAGGTGAGACGGGAGACAGGGCACTGAGGTAATACACGAGGCAGGAAGACGGGGAGAGACCTAAGACAGGGCGCTGAGATGAGACGTGAGACAGGACGCTGGGGTGAGATACAATACAGGGCACTAAGATAAGACTCGTGACGCAGAGGAGAAACGTGAGACAGGGCGCTGGGGTTAAGATGCAATACAGTGCACTGAGAACAGACGCAAGACAGGACAATGAGAGAAGTGAGACAAGGCACTGAGGTGAGATACAATACAAGGCACTGAGAAGAGACGCAAGACAGGACGCTGAGGAGAGACGCGAGACAGGACAATGAGAGAAGGAGACAAGGCACTGAGGTGAGATACAATACAAGGCACTGAGAAGAGACGCAAGACAGGACGCTAAGGAGAGACGCGAGACAGGACGCTGGGGGGAGATGCAATACAGGGCTGAGAAGAGACGCGAGACAGGGCGCTGGGGTGAGATGCAATACAGGGCCGAAAAAAGACGCGAAAGAGAGCGCTGGAGTGAGATGTAATACAGGGCCGAGAAGAGGGCACTGGAGTGATGCAATACAGGGCCGAGAAGAGACGCGAGAGAGAACGCTAAGGTGAAATGCAATACAGGGCCGAGCAGAGACTTGAGACAGGGCGCTGGGGAGAGATGCAATACAGGGCACTGAGATGAGACTCGTTACAGGACGCTGAGGAGAAATATGAGACAGGACGCTGGGGTGAGATGCAATACAGGGCCGAGAAGAGACGCGAGACAGAGCGCTGGGGTGAGATGCAATACAGGGCCGAGAAGAGAAGCGAGACAGGACGCTGGGGTGAGATGCAATACAGGGCCGAGAAGAGACGCGAGAGAGAGCGCTGGGCTGATATGTAATACAGGGCCAAGAAGAGGGCGCTGGGGTGAGATGCAATACGGGGCCGAGAAGAGACGCGAGAGAGAGCGCTGGGCTGAGATGTAATACAGGGCCGAGAAGAGGGCACTGGAGTGAGATGCAATTCTGGGCCGAGAAGAGACGCTTGGCAGGACGCTGGGGTGAGATGCAATACAGGGCCGAGAAGAGACGTGACAGGGCGCTGGGGTGAGATGCAATACAGGGCCGAGAAGAGAAGCGAGAGAGAGCGCTGGGCTGAGATGTAATACAGGGCCGAGAAGAGGGCACTGGAGTGAGATGCAATACTGGGCCGAGAAGAGACGCTTGGCAGGAGGCTGGGGTGAGATGCAATACAGGGCCGAGAAGAGACGTGACAGGGCGCTGGGGTGAGATGCAATACAGGGCCGAGAAGAGACGCGTGACAGGGCGCTGGGGTGAGATGCAATACAGGG
>SDVV010014419.1:0-14808 GCA_016164225.1 Gammarus roeselii | reverse complement strand
TATAGATATATTTATGTTGCTTTGTCAGATGTGTTCATAAGCGTCAGCGCACCTTTTCCCCTCCCTCTGAGCACAATACCCCATCAGCATTCTCCCTCCCCTTCCCCCTAGCTGCCCCGGGGCAGGTAAAAGTCTTTCACGGTTGCCGAACCTGCCACTGGGAAAAAAATGCTTCCTTTGTGACGTTCGCATCGCCTCAGTCGCTGGTGGTTAGCAGCATTAATTTCAGCATCATCAGCAACTATCATTTCAGCCAACCGTCAACGCTGTATTTCATTTTAATTATCTCATTATAATGTTGCTTTCCAGACACATTAAAATTGACCTGTCGGCAAAATTGGTTCAGAACGCAACTCCTGATAGATTGGTTCTTAATTTGTGTTGAAAATACAGGAACATCTGTGGTAGTGACACGAACAACAACATCTCCGGCATTAACAGTCGTTTGATGCACTTGTGGTATGTTCGGGTACATATCACGTGCAAATTTTATTACATCACGAAATAAGCGGTATAAAAACATAGTTGTGTAAAAGGTTGTATTACAAAAAATATGTAGTCTGCCTACTTATTGGTGTCATTCAAATGCCTGTGGCTCATTTAAGAAGCAAAAGCCAGAGGAAAAGAAAACCGACCAAAATTTTATCCACAAATCAAACTCGAATATTTACTCATTCAAGCGTGTCAGGCTTTTTAATCTTAACATCAGCAACGATAACAACAATAACAGCTGAATCTTCTTGAACAAGACAAATATGAGCAGTACAGGCTGCAGAGCAACGCACTCGTCATCATTCGAAGTAACCGCAGCAGCTGCAGCTACAGGCATCCCTGCTGCTGGTGTAATTCAAGGGCAACCCCCACCGACTGTCAAGCGAGAGGGAGGTGTGGAGCTGGGGGTCATGAATGGGTGCATTGGGGGGCAGTCAGCTGGAGACGACCTCCGCTCCCGCTTTTAGTACAGTTACGAACACTAGTTGAGCGCCGTTCAGAGAAATCTTTCAAATGTTCTCCGTTACTAAATAAACTAAAAATATTTGAGTTTCTCGATGAGTGAACAACAAGTACAAATGTACATTTTATCATTCAAACCATAACTTTAGCTAATTGGTTTAATTATTTGCATCTAATGATACGGAATGGAAATGCACCACGGGAAGCAAGGGTGTGGATTTGAAGTTTTGCTAGCAGCTGTAGGCATGCAAGAGCGGAAAAGAATTCCGTATGTTTGTCGTAATTATGTTGTGAGAATAATCCTTGCAGATCAGGGGGTTGGGTAGCTAGGCAGGAGTCATGAGCATGCTAAACTGCACGTCTCGATGTCAATGTACTTGTTTAGGATGCCTTACAGAACTCTACCCATCTTGCCTTATGAGGTTGAGTCCTTACTTGCTTGCAATGTCGTTGATATTGCTTGTTGAACGCAGCTTGCAAGTAAACTATTCAGTAAGATGTACACTTCGAGCTTTACTTTTGTGGGAAGTTTCATGGTGAGAAACCATGACGCTCATAAATGAACGTCTCATATCAACCCATGAAAGAAGGTGTGAACACTCAACACATATTGTCTAAACAAAGTAGGGTTCCGAGCACGACTCTGCGTTAGCCTTTTCCGACAAGGATTCTGCGTTAGCCTGTTCCGACAAGGATTCTGCGTAAGCCTGTTCCGACAAGGATTCTGCGTTAGAACGATTCGACTAGGATTTTGCTCTAGCATTTTTCACCTAGGATTCTGCATCTGCTCACCATGGGTTTCGCATTATAAAATTCGGGGATACTGGCCTCGAGATCATGCAATCTCCCGCCTTTTTTGTCGTGGGTAAAAATTTTAAGAACCTGCAAAACCTCGCAGGAGGCCAGTTTAGGAGAGGAGGAATAACTTAAAGCTCGAAGACAATTCAGGCAAGGTGAAAAACATGGAGAGAACAATGTTGTTCAGCATGAACAAAATTTAATACTGGTATATCATGTATGTTACGCAGTGCTTCGACATTTGTTGACGTTTATAGATTGCAGCGCCAAAAACATGTACTGTTTCGATTAGCTGGTTGAAATTAATATTCAATCACATCCACATCCTGGGTATTTCCATGTAGCGTTTTATCATCTTGACATCGTATGGTGTAGATACTGGCAGTTTGCTCAGTCATTATAAACCATAATTATTACGTTCTAGGTATTTTTATTAAGTTAATATATGTAGGAGTTATTCGCTCAAAACTAAGAAAAAAACATTATTGTTATCTTTTAATGAAAAGGTAACAAAACGGGATTCCTTTCATGCTGTCGGTTAGGCTGAAGAGGTAATCTGTGTGAATGTGTGAGCCGCGGCTGAAGTCAGATTCGAAGAAAGAAGGAGCGGGTTTGTGATTGGGTTAAAAACGGGGATCGAACCTTTCATATGTATTGTGCAACTAGCTCAACAGTTTGACATTTTTAAATAAGCAGTGGCATGGCAACAGTCTTGCCTATGTTTGTGTTACGCTTGTCTACATGGCTGTTTCAGGCGAGGGCTGTCATTTCAAGTAGGGTTGCAAGGCCATAATATGAGTCCAAAACATAATCGATGAAGCACCAACATAAAATCGTTTAGCAGTCGAATAGGTGCCACTGGAATGCATCGTTTTGCCTGTCTCGCGCCGAAGAATCGATATTTCTTGAAATTTGCATTATTGTGAAGAAGTCATCTTACTAGAGGCCTATTGCTTTGAAATCATATAGATTACCTGCTGTTAGACGGGGGGTGGGCGGCTGAATCGTTTTGCAGTTTAGACACCGAACGTGAGACAAAGCGTTACACAGCCACTGTTTCTGCTGCTATTAAAAATATGGTAAATTTTCATTTACAGCTACGGGTGTGTGCATTTTGGATCATAGGCATAAAATTTGAAGCTGCGGTAGGCAAAAAATTGTTAAATAGTCTAGATACCACAAACATTACTGTGGAATAGAGTATGTCCCAGCTGCTCGTGGGGGTATGGAAGCTGCAGCTATGTTTAAATTACGGTGCATCCCGAACGCACTCAATGCAGTGCAAATGCAACAATCAATGTTTTTTGTTGAAAGACACTCTTTATTCTTCTATGCTCAATAAGTCCACGTGAAAGAAAACGTTACGTTTAACTAAATTGAGTTATATATAATAATAAGTAAAACAAGTTAAGTTACCTGACATTTTCATATCTGACATTTAATTTAAAAAATAGAGTAACAAACTTGGAATTGAAAAATTCCAACATTTTATAGCATATTAAATTTACTTACGTAAAGTCCGGCTCACGAGTCACAAGTTTTGAAGAAACCACCGTTAACATGACAGGTTACATAAGCGCTGGATAAAATATAATTAAGGTGAGGCATCCAATTGCGGCCGCTAATTGAAGAGGCTTTCACATGTACAAGATAACAGGGAATGTGAGAATAGGAAATAGGAGAAAAAATGCAAATGGCACTGATGAATAACAAATAGTTGTCGTGGTGAACTGCACACAGCAGTGGAAACACAGCAGTGGAAACACAGCAGTGGAAACACAGCAGTGGAAACACAGCAGTGGAAACACAGCAGTTGAAACACAGCAGTGGAAACACAGCAGTGGAAAAAGAGCAGTTGAAACACAGCAGTGGAAACACAGCAGTGGAAACACAGCAGTGGAAACACAGCAGTGGAAACACAGCAGTGGAAACACAGCAGTTGAAACCCAGCAGTGGAAACCCAGCAGTGGAAACACAGCAGTGGAAACACAGCAGTGGAAACGCAGCAGTTGAAACACAGCAGTGGAAACACAGCAGTGGAAACACAGCAGTGGAAACACAGCAGTGGAAACACAGCAGTGGAAACACAGCAGTGGAAACACAGCAGTAGAAACACAGCAGTGGAAACACAGCAGTGGAAACACAGCAGTGGAAACACAGCTGTGGAAACACAGCAGTGGAAACACAGCAGTTGAAACACAGCAGTAGAAACACAGCAGTGGAAACACAGCAGTGGAAACACAGCAGTGGAAACACAGCAGTGGAAACACAGTAGTGAAAAGGTAATGATGTGACACATTAAGAGAGGCAGTGTGTGGTCACGTCTGCCAGCATGTGATAGTGGTCGAATGCCACGCTTTGGACTATAAATGATAGGTTTTAGTTTAATTTTGTGTGTTGATGCGTACATGTGTATACGGTAATCCAAAAAGGAATGAATAAAGCAGCAGTAAAAACATATTCGCCTAAGTAGTTGAATAATTTTGAGTTTTGTAAAAAGCGCCACATGATTTGGATAATTTCCTGGCAACTATGAGACGTGATCGTTGAAGTTAAGTCTTGCGTCAACTATTACACCGAAAATCTTTGTTTGTGCTAACTTTTCAGCTGACTGACCTTTCAATTCGACCTGTGAGTTTGGAATCCTTATCATCCACCTCCTGGAAGATTCATGACCTGTGTCTTGTCGACATGTAATGTCAACCTATCAGATGTCAACCAATTTGAATTGTGGACCAATTGATTTATTTAGATAAGGAAAAGCAAACGTCAATGAATCAACTCCTGCAAAATTCCTACATTAATGGTACTGATAAATAATTGTTCATCCTAACTCACTAACGTTTTCTATCAAGATCACTTTTAATTCAACTTTTGTTAATGGAACAAAATGCATGATGTTGTTTTTCCGCTACCGAATGTCATCAGTCAAAAGCTTTGCTGAGTACCAGTGAAGTTGCAGCAGGGATTTTCTCACCTTTGATCCCATCAACATTATTTCCATTGAGTTATAATAGAGCGTGTTTTGTTTGCTTCGAAGACTGAAAGCCCCATTGATTTTGGTCAAGTAAGTTTTTAGATTTGAAGTGCGTATAGAATCTAGCAAACAACAAAATGTTATTAGATTCAAAGTGCGTATACAATCTAGCGAAAACCAATATGTTATTAGATTCAAAGTGAGTATAGAATCTAGCAAGAACCAATATGTTATAAGATTCAAAGTGCGTATAGAATCTAGCAAAAAACAATACGTTATTTGATTCAAAGTGAGTATACAATCTAGCAAGAACCAATATGTTATTAGATTCAAAGTGCGTATAGAATCTAGCAAGAACCAATATGGTATTAGATTCAAAGTGGGTATAGAATCTAGCAAAAAACAATACGTTATTAGATTCAAAATGTGTATAGAATCTAGCAAAAAACAATATGTTATTAGATTCAAAGAGAGTATAGACTCTAGCAAGAACCGATATGTTATTAGATTCAAAGTGAGTATAGAATCTAGCAAGAACCAATATGTTATGAGATTCAAAGAGAGTATAGAATCTAGCAAGAACCAATATGTTATTAGATTCAAAGTGCGTATAGAATCTAACAAAAACCAATATTTTATTAGATTCAAAGTGAGGATAGAATCTAGTAAGAACTAATATGTTATTAGATCCAAAGTGAGTATGTAATCTAGCAAGAACCAATGTGTTATTAGATTCAAAGTGAGTATAGAATCTAGCAAGAACCAATATTTTATCAAATTCAAAGTGAGTATGTAATCTAGCAAGAACCAATGTGTTATTAGATTCAAAGTGAGTATAGAATCTAGTAAGAACTAATATGTTATTAGATCCAAAGTGAGTATGTAATCTAGCAAGAACCAATGTGTTATTAGATTCAAAGTGAGTATAGATTCTAGCAGGAACCAATTTTTTCACACACAACTTGTTATGGGAAGGATTGATATCGAGCGGTAATTTTATCTGACAGTTCTACTTTATTTTTTATATAATAGACTAATTTGAGATATTTTTGATGCCACGGTAAAATTTCTGTGCTGACGTGACTTATTCATGAATTGGGTCAAGAGAGGTGATTTTACTTCGTTCCGGCCCGTAGGGTTAAAGGTTGGCAGCTCAGGAATTGCGTTCTATAATTAATATTAAAAATGGACGCTGTTGCAAATAATTTACTCACTTAGTGTACCATGTATACCATTGATATAATGAGTCAAGGCATTTGAATCGTTTGTGGATCAGTGATGCCTCATCATCGATTTCAATTTTGAATTCGAGTTTCATTTTTTTTCCAAGACGGTTAGGAATAATTTTTTTCCTATTTCCATGAGAGGTCTCGATCAAAATTTGAATAAGATTTTCACGAGCAATAATTGTCAGCTTAGTAAAAACTTACTATTACACTTAGTATTCCGCGTGATGGGCTGCTTTTTAAATCAAAAGTACTTTTTTTTACAAGTGAACGAGGTGTCGTCCACGGATTCATGGCATTTTTGTGGCTAAGCTCTTTTGTTACTACGTGGAAATGCACTTCAAACAGTTCAATTCCCCAAAATCTTGAACATTACGGGGAATCATAATAGGGATTCAGAATTGGTTTTAGTTACGCTCCTGGACACAAATCAGGTAATGGTCGGCGACATCTCAAATGTTCACAACTGGATGACTTTTACAATAGCCATCGCTATTGTTTTCTTATCAATCAGAATTTCAAATGCCACATTTGAACGCTTTTGTGTTAATGCCGTCATGTTTGACGCTTTATTGATTCAATCTATTGTACGTTTTCATTAACTCACGCTTAATGTAATCTGAAGGTCTTCACCTTCTCACTTTACACAGATTCTCCCTGTGGCTGTGTACCCTCGCATTTGTTTCTTTGTTAAGGAATCCTTTGCATATTCTTCCATCAATCATTTAAAATGTTCTCATTGGTGACTCGCCAAGATACCCTGTCAGTTAAACAAGACTTCAAGACTCGTCGATGAAATGAACAACAGTCTTCTGCTCTTTTCAACGAGTCATATTTACTATGCACGAGTATATTATTCATTCAAGACCAACAATCAAGGTATTAATAGTGATTTGCATTGCTAGTCGTGTAATAGTTTTTTTGTATCCAGTACCTATGCTGAAACGTGCTGTCATAATCCTTTTGTTTACGTTTTTGTGTGTAAATTTCTGCATATTTTTCGATACGTTTTTTTTCAAGTGTAGGCAGCAGCTGTGACTGCTCGTTGATTTGAGCTGTGTAAAACCTACCGGCACTTCTTTTATCATATCCCGATTTTATTTTTCTATTGAAATCAGGCACAATACATACAAGATGTTGTCAATCTCGTGACGTACCTGTCACGTGACAAGTCACATAATACCATAACCGAGAGTATCATGTACCATCTTCCACACTTACCTGAAATAATAACTGATAGACGCCAAGCTGATGGACACCAAGCCGACAGACACCAAATTGACAGACACCAAACTAATAGACACCAACTGATAGACACCGAACTAAAAGACACCAAACTTAAATGCATCAAACTTAAATGCACCAAACTGATAGACACCAAACTAAAAGACACCAAACTGATAAACACCAAATTGACAGACACCAAACTGATAGACACCAAACTACTTTACACTCATGGCTTGGTAATTAATGGGTACCAGCCATTGTAGAGGAAGTTATCACAATAGATAGCAACTGAATTTGATGTATAATATTGAAGCAGATTGCCGATCAAATCAGCGATAATGTAATCGTTATTACCAGCTACATCACTGCCACACTAAATTTCATTCAACCCAAGCTAGAAAAAAACTATTGATATGGTTTTTCTGTAGCTCTACGATAAACCATCCCTGTTGTTGTAACTTTATTATCATGATAAATTTTGAAATAAAAGTCCAAATTTTTGGCCTGATTAAAGAGTGTTCGGGTGTTGGGACAACAGTCAGTTTGTTACTTACAGATCATCCTTTCCTTATACCCATAGTATTATTGAATTTGCCCCACTTACACCCATAGTATTATTGAATTTCCCACATTTACACCCATAGTATTATTGAATATTCCCACTTACACCCACGGTACAATTGAATATCACCCACTTACACTCACAGTATAATTGAATATCCCCCACTTACAGCCATAGTATTATTGAATATCCCCCACTTACACCCATAGTAGTATTAAATAATCCCCACTTATACCCATAGTATTATTGAATATCCCCCCGCTTACACCCTTAGTATTAGTAAATAATCCCACTTATACCCATAGTATTATTGAATATCCCCCGCTTATACCCTAGTATTATTAAATAATCCCCACTTATAGCCATAGTATTATTTAATATCCTCACTTACACCCATAGTATTTTGAAAATCCTCACTAACACCAAAAGTATTATTGAATATCCTCACTTACACCAAAAATATTATTGAATACCCCCACTAATACTCATCGTATTATTTGAAACCAGACTGTAACCCGGTAAATGATATAAGTCTTGTAATTCGTTCGTCAGATTTACTTTACAGTGACCTAGCGCATAGGTGCAAATTGGTCTGTCATGTGGGTTTTGAAGGCAAGAAAGTTCTCATTTTAACTTGCAACACGTGATTCCATGTCAGTAAAATTGTTTCAGATGAAATTTAATAGTAATGGAGCTCAATTCGAATGTTCGTCGCAGTCCTGTACATGTAGAAACTCAATGCATAGGAACGAGAATGCTCTAGATCGGACAAAAAAGTAACAAATCAAAAAAATTCATACATGAAAATAAAGTTAAATAATCAACGAACAGGTCCTTCCTATTCGCAAAATTAGACAGAACGAAGTCGCTCGGGACTGGTTTAGTCTCATTTCTTGTTCCTCGAACTCATTTGTTTCGAGACTGATACGCCGACTGCGTCTGGGACTTGACCGTTCCCACTGATCAGCTCGGCTGGTGATGCCCGCATAGAGGAGTTGTTGTCACTGTTTCCCACTTCACCACTGTCGACTGTTAAATGTGATCCAACTTGCTAGGGTGTACTGTGGGAGTGGCTAATCACCAACGTGACGATCTTAACCATATTGTACCATGTCTTGTTACAGTCGGAACTGACAGTGAACAGCGTGACTGATAACCGTATTATGTCATGTCCTGTTACAGTCGAAACTAGCAATGAACAGCTTGACTGATAACCATATTGTACCATGTCTTGTTGCAGTCGGAACTGGCAGTGAACAGCGTGACTGATAACCTTATTGTACCATGTTTTGTTACAGTCGGAACTGACAGTAAACAGCGTGACAGATAACCTTACTGTGCCATGTCGTGTTACAGTCGGAACTGGCAATGAACAGTTTGACTGATAACCATATTGTACCATGTCTTGTTACAGTCGCAACTGACAGTGAACAGCGTGATTGATAACCTTATTGTGCCATGACTTGTTGCAGTCGGAACTGGCAGTGAACAGCGAGACTGATAACCTTATCGTGCCATGTCTTGTTACAGTCGGAACTGGCAGTGAACAGCGTGACTGATAACCTTATTGTGCCATGTCTTGTTACAGTCGGAACTGACAATGAACAGCTTGACTGATAACCTTATTGTACCATGTCTTGTTACAGTCGGAACTGGCAATGAACAGCTTGACTGATAACCTTATTGTGCCATGTCTTGTAACAGTCGGAACTGGCAATGAACAGCTTGACTGATAACACTATTGTGCCATGTCTTGTTACAGTCGGAACTGGCAATGAACAGCGTGACTGATAACCTTATTGTGCCATGTCTTGTTACAGTCGGAACTGGCAGTGAACAGCGTGACTGATAACACTATTGTGCCATGTCTTGTTACAGTCGGAACTAGCAATGAACAGGTGACTGATAACCTTATTGTGCCATGTCTTGTTACAGTCGGAACTGGCAATGAACAGCTTGACTGATAACCTTATTGTGCCATGTCTTCTCACAGTCGGAACTGGCAATGAACAGCGTGACTGATAACCTTATTGTGCCATGTCTTGTTACAGTCGGAACTGACAATGAACAGCTTGACTGATAACCTCATTGTGCCATGTCTTGTTACGGATGGAACTGGCAATGAACAGGTGACTGATAACCTTATTGTGCCATGTCTTGTTACAGTCGGAACTGGCAATGAACAGCTTGACTGATAACTTTATTGTGCCATGTCTTGTTACAGTTGGAGCTGGCAATGAACAGCTTGACTGATAACCTTATTGTGCCATGTCTTTTAAAGTCGGAACTGCCAATGAACAGCTTGACTGATAACCTTATTGTGTCATGTCTTCTTACAGTCGGAAGTGGCAATGAACAGCTTGACTGATAACCTTATTGTGCCATGTCTTCTTACAGTCGAACTGGCAATGAACAGCTTGACTGATAACCTTATTGTGCCATGTCTTCTTACAGTCGGAAGTGGCAATAAACAGCTTGACTGATAACCTTATTGTGTCATGTCTTCTTACAGTCGGAAGTGGCAATGAACAGCTTGACTGATAAACTTATTGTGTCATGTCTTCTTACAGTCGGAAGTGGCAATGAACAGCTTGACTGATAACCTTACTGTGCCATGTCTTCTTACAGTTGGAACTGGCAATGAACAGCTTGACTGATAACCTTATTGTGTCATGTCTTGGTAGAGTCGGAACTGGCAATGGACAGCTTGACTGATAACCTTATTGTGTCATGTCTTCTTACAGTCGGAACTGGCAATGAGCAGCGTGACTGATAATCTTATTGTGCTATATCTTGTTACAGTCGGAACTGGCCATGAACAGCGTGACTGATAACCTTGACTCTGGCCTATGAACGATCGAAGTAGCTACCTTCTTACACACAGTAGCTTTGTAGTCACACACCACCTCTTTACACAACGCCTATGCTTACCTGTTACACAGTGCGCCGGTAGGTCCACATAACCTCCTCACACAACACCTATACTTACATGTTACACAGTGTGCAGGTAGGCACACTCCACCTCCTCAGTGATTGTCTACACAAACAATATCAACTCGCACAACATATATTCGGTCATTACACAGAACCTAGACACACAACACCGTCCTGCACAGCTCCAACTAAAACAGTATTTACTCTCACAATGCATGTTAGGAGTGTAAAGGGATAGGAAACGCGGACCATAACTAACCTAAAAAAGTCTACGGAACCGGAGTCAGCGATGGGTAGCGGAACCTTGGTATCATTTCTACGTCGTTTGATATTGATCAATTTACAGGTGGCATAGATTCAATTAGTTTATTGTTATTTTTTCTGCGATTGTTTTCATCATCACCCTTGCGCTCTGTTTTACTTACTCCTGAAGTAACTCCTTCATTCATTTTCTCTTTTGCGAGCTATCGCACACGAAGAAAAAGATGCCACATAAACAGGTGACTGAAACATTCCTTCAAAGGAGTAGATCCCGTTATGGATTATTTACAAGATGCAAATTATTTGCTCAGGGTGAATAGGATCGTCTTTAACTATGGAAGCTTTTCGTTATTAGTGTCTCGCTTTAGAAAAGTAGGTGAGATTTCACTTTCATGTTAAATCCATGTTTACATCAGTATCATCACTCCAAGAGCATAATTGACTCATTCCTAGCGGTTGGATGCTTGATATTAAATTTAGGCAGCGTTTTGTGTGTTTTCCATCTATTTATTTCATATGTATATAATATCTATACGAATAGTACGGTTTATTTGTCTGACAGTTGGCGGGTTGATGTTTCTATTTTGGATTGATGCAGCAGCTTCGTTTCGAGATTCTGTATACTCCATAACGCATTATCCAGTTTTGAACCAGATATTTCGGTGTTACCATGTTCCAAATGTTTCGTTATCAAGCGTATGTAGACTGTTTGGGTAGTCTTATCTCGATTTTTTGTTTTGGATAGCGAGTATCGGTTGGAAGCCCTATAGCAAGAATATCTTAATTTTAGTTATTTCATACAGTTATAAGAATTTTTAGGATATTTTAGGTTTGCATCGTCTATGTAGCACACTATTTCAGGCATAACTGGTCAGTCATTGCATCATTCTTCTTGTTTTATTATATCTTGACCGTTTTAGTATATGTCCTTAAGTTTTGTATGTTCTCTGTATAATTTCCATCTTCAATGCAATCTTTTGGTTATTTATACAATATCAGAATATTAGAATATATTAGGTTCGTATCTGCAACGTTGAACATTGTTTCAGCTCTAATTTAGTTACATGTTGTTTATTTTTAGTGTTTTATATGTCTTCTTACATCCTGGTACAATGTTTGACGTGGTTATTATAGATATAGAAGATCTCATTTGTTACAATCTCGGTCTTGCTGTTAGGTTATTGTATGTTTATTGAAGGACCATTCTTCAATATTTAGGAGGAGTTGGAGGTGTCCCATAGGCAGAAGCCCGTTGTGTTTTTGCCTATTTGTGTAAGTAGACCGATTTATTATGATGAATACCCTAGTGAATTAGAGCAGAGTAGAGCATCTTATTTGGCTCTTTTTATAGTTGTTGTTGTATGAATTTTCCACGAGAATCATATTAATGTATGTTTAAGAGGTGTAAGTCCGTACTGCATCTATGTGAATTTTTCGTCATTGAACTCTAGCAAGTGTATAGTGTATCGTTTTAGTAGAAGATTTATAGAATGGTGGGGTCCTTGTGTAGAGGTGGCTTACAATCTTTGATTGTCATTTGAAGTTCATCCATGTTCAACGTGAGTTTTGTAAGTTCTTGTGGACGTCAATCTTAAGTTCCATGGGTTTGTTAGAGAGGTTATGCGACAAGCTGCTCATCGATGTAGTGATTTACTGGGGTCGTCAGTGAACAGAAGCCCAGCTTTTTTATGACCACACTCTTTGCGACTCATGTCAGGCCCATTCTTAACCACTGTACCTGTGTATAAATTCTTGGTTACGTCCAGGATGTGACTTTGCTCGACCTTGTTCTGAGATGATGGACTAAACAGATGCATGGTACGTCTGAGGTATTGTATCATGACTGGGTGTTGCCTCTAAATTTGTTATATCTCAGTGGTAGTTTGATGAGAAGAGATCTACTAAAGCATTGTAGAGTTTGTTGTTATGGCACAATGGGCTTTGATTTTCTCTTACTAGAAGCATATCATCAGTTAGGTCTAGGAATTTGTTATAGATTTGAACGGGAATTGTAGTAAAAATAACATTATTTGCATTAACTCAGTGTTAAATGTTAAATATTTTCGGTATGGCTGTTATGTTAGGATATAGTTTTTTCATGAACCAGATCACCATTGGAGTTAAAGTTCAGGATTATTCCTATTTATTTCGAGATCGGTAGTGTACATCGGCATCCCGTATTGATTAACCATACACCTTCCATATTGGTGTAGGATTTATCGTCTGACTGTGGTAGGATAAACTGTATTTAATAGATAATCAATGTTGCTTAGACCATTGTAGAGAAACTTACTCAGCCATTTTATTGCTGTTACACGTTATTGAACGGTTATCATAGAAATATAACTGTATTAGGTATAAATTCGCCTAATTTCGTAGAATGTTGGGTATAAAATACGCTTAATCGGATGTAACGATCTAATATATTGGTATGCTTCACCTCTCGACATTGGATTTGGGTCCGGTTCCATGTCGTCTTGGAGAATCAGTACCGGATTTGTGTAGAGTTAGTGTTAAGATTCTTCAATAATTTAATGTACATCTCAATTATGTTATCCGCTTGTATGTCTTTACTAGATGCTTACTCCCGCAAGTCATAATTATATAAATGTTTGTGATAAATTTGCAGTTGTACACTTAAAAGTTATTGATTAATGCAGGCTTTGTTATGAGATTGCGTTCCAAATCAGAAAATCTGTCTTATTTAAGCGTTCACAATATCCACTATAGCATTTTTCACTAATAGCTTGTGATGATGGCCGTAAACCTAACTGATCCTAACCTAATCTAACCAAGGATTATATTGTTTTTCTCCGTTTTCATACTTATGTCATGTATTTCTTCATTGTTTTAAGCTTTATTCATATCAAATCTATCCACTTGACTCAGTAGTTTATTCAAATCGTTACCAGTTTAATTTTTTCACTTTGTTTGTTACAAGTCCAGTAATATCGACTAGTTTCAAGTATTGTTAGGTGATCGTTCGTTAGTAAACTGCAGAGTTCAAAACGTTTATGCAAGCTTACCGCATATGCCAGTGATTGTTACGGATGTTAAAACGTTGGCAAGTTTTATGTATGGTTTTACTGTTGGAATAAAAAAAAAAGATCTAATGTTGGATGTGTTGCTCCTACCATTTTTATCGAATATCGAATAAACCTACTCTAACATATTTCCTACAGATCTGTGATGTAAGGTCCTCAGTCAACAAGATCTAGGATTGAATTATGCCTGAGGTACATAATTTGTGAAATATATATCAATTTACGACAACATAGATCAAATATAAATGAATGCAAAAAGGGTTACCATTCACTGCCAAATACATTAATACCTAGGCAACCTAACCTAACAGTCATCCTAACCAATAGTTATCTATTTTATTCAAGTTAGACGCATATGTATGATATTGATATGTATGAAACTCTCTACTTTGGCTGTATATTCAACATATCAAAAGCAGTTTCAATACATTTCTCCAATTTGATCCGGCAAATATGCTTTTGCAGATGTTCAGATTCCGGATTTTTTATCGATATCATTGTTACATGTTTGGATGAGGCTCAGCAGGTAGGATCCAAGAGAGCTAATGCACTTCAATTTGTTACATTTTTTTATGTGGAACAGTTTCACGCGATATTAGGTTCAAAGATCTAGTCATCCTTACCAACTTAACCAATATTTAAATTTTTTCATTGAAATTTGATGATTATGTATGATATTAGTAGTAGTTAATATGTGTGCAAGACGCGGATGTGAAGGAATAGATAGGGGTTAATTAGCGGTGGGCGGGGGCGGGGGTAGGACGCGATGCATGCAACCTTGACTCACCGAGCGTACGGGGGTGCGCGCAGAAACGGGGGAGGGCG
>SDVV010014418.1:0-14808 GCA_016164225.1 Gammarus roeselii | reverse complement strand
TATATATATCATGAAACGTTGAAAAAATCATAATTCCTATTCCTGGTCAATTGTT
The DNA here is from genome assembly GCA_016164225.1 of Gammarus roeselii. Taxonomy (NCBI): domain Eukaryota; kingdom Metazoa; phylum Arthropoda; class Malacostraca; order Amphipoda; family Gammaridae; genus Gammarus; species Gammarus roeselii. The sequence goes on along the minus strand of SDVV010014418.1, from coordinate 14,753 downwards.
AAGATTTGTCTTGTCAACCCGTGCAAAAGTTACGAGTTCCTCTTGCTGCCTTGTTTCTATCAGACGACGGGTCAGCTTTACCAGAACGTTAGGTGTGACAGCTGCACACCTATTTAGTTAGTATGCTACTCCCTGACAGGTTTACTTCATCACTCTTTGCACGACGTTTTATATTTTCACCCCATGAATTGTTACTTATTTGCTAATTTTAAAATATCCTTCTGTACTTATCCTTTTGACATAAACTATAATTATTCACTAACTTCAACTGTATTATGTATCATATATGAGTACATAAATTTGTTATTCCAACCGCATTTTCTAACATAAATTTGTTTTTAAATTGGTTTCCATTCCTTGTTGTTCTTTTGTCGTTGACTGACCATCATTATGTCATCACTAGTTTGAGGCAGGAATACATTGAGACAGGAATACAGTGAAGCTGGAATACAGTGAGGCCAACAGCACACTATCAAGGCATACTTCCAGAATATTTGGACCAAAGTTTCCTTGCATAAGTCGAACATAGTAATGGGAAAGAGTAACAAGATACTGTATCAAGATATTGTATCTAGATTCCGTATCTAGATTCTGTATTGAAATATTGCATTTAGCTACAGTATCCTGGTACAGTATGTTGTTACAGTATCACTATTCAGATTTAGTATCTAAATACTGCAATTCATGTACAATATGTTGACCCAGGATCTAGATACTGTTCATAGAGAACCGTATATATAAATGATGTGCCTATATGATATATTCAATTACTGTATCTAGATACTGAAAATAAATACTGTATCTAGACGCTGTATGGTGCCCAACGCCAGCTGTAAGCTGACCTTGAATCCTCTAGCAGTTAACATCACCTGTCACACGAATACAGTAAACCGCACTCCACTAAACACATGTACAGGTGACGTCAATCGGTGTACCGTCGCAGGCAGAAATTGAGTATCATTGTGGAATCCCTTTTTGATTGGTTTTACGTTCTTACTGTGTATTTGAATTTGTAAATTTAGATTCTATTCAGAGACATTTTGTACGAAATGTTAACACATGATTAACATGAATCGAACGATTTTTGCAGTTGATTGCATGTTAAAATAGAAGTCATTGAAATAGAACTCGAAAACATAACGCAGTTCATGAACAGCAGTGTGCTAGAATATTGCATCTCTCATAAGGAATCATCGTTTTCTTAAATACCTAATGAGATTTTACTTCATGTTTTTTTTTGTATTATCAAAGAGGTCTCAAAAACTCACACTTCTCGCCTTCTGAAAATTTGAAAAAACGGAATATAATTCTTCCGTTATTTATCACACATATTGGCAACCTCTAGTAGGCTCAGCCTAGTATCGAGGCTGTTTATCTCTTCACCCCCAAACGATTACAATTTGTTATACCATGAATAAACTCTGATAACGTAGTCACGAAAATGCGTCGAGGTAAAATTTCCTCGTGGGTTGATTCATTTTCCACACATGGTCTGCCGTGCCATCATTTCCCAAATAAATGTAAGCATGTACAATAGCGAGCTAAAACTCTGACGAAGTAACTACATTGTTTCTGCTCCACTGCATTGTATCTGAACAACAGTGTATCTGAACAACAATATCTCTGATCAACCTTGTATCTGTACATCAACGTATCTAAAAAAAATAGTGTATTTGAACAAAACTGCATCTGAGCAACATTGTTTCAGAAAAACATTTTACCCGAATAACATTGTACTCGAATAACATGAACAATATAGTATCTGAACAACATTGTATGTCAACTAAACTCCTAAATACATTTTTCGAATACAGCTTTTGGTATGTTTAAATCTATGACGGAAAATTATAAATGATTTTCCTTTAATCTCTTGTTTATAATGACTTTTATTTTGGTCCTGCGTTTGCAAGAGACAAACCTGCCCATCTCCCCCACCTTCAACCGACAACTCATTTTACTTGTGTACTCTTTCCCGCAAACTCATCCCATACTTTTCGCCTTCTCCAGACGAGGCGGCTTCCACTTCTCTTCCTTGTGTGTCTGAGCCCAGCCTTCAACGCAGGTCCTTCCCTACATCCTCCTTATCCTGCGTACGTATACAAGTTACGGGCCCCCTCTGCTACTCGTTGCCTGACCGATGTAAGTCAGTTATATCTTCTTACTTGGAGCAGGTCATCTTTCTTTGGCCATACAAAATAAGAAATTTGGTTAGGAAAATCATCAGACCCGACCATCACATTAGTTTATAAGATCAATGAGTTCCAAACGTGGGAGGAAAGCGCTTTAATTAGATGTCTAGTAAAAGAATATTCACCAAGCATCTGTATTGAATTCATTGTTTACAAGGAATTCGATAACAATTGAACACAGCAATGTTCATTAATAACTATCTCCTGATGGGTCTTGTAATCCAGATTCCACTCTTGCCTGCAGGTCTCCATTTACATTACTGCTTGCAATATAAATTGCAAATTATTATAAAATTTACTGCAGGCAAATGCGGCCTCATTTTTTTCATGTATAAAACTAAAATGAAATTTGCCGATTTGTGTTCAATAACGTGCATACATAAAATCATAGCATGGAGTCCCTGGATAAAATGAGTAATTTTATTGGAATAAAACGTTTGTGTTGACGATCCGACAATTGCAGTTTCACTAACGGAAGTAGAAGAGTGCATTCAACCCACGATCGTGCATTCAACACTGGGTTTAACTTATTATTGTATAAGGAAAGAACTCGAGGTTATGATCCTGTATGGAACATGTCGTCAAAAGCCCCATTTCAATCGCTACGTTGCTGCCATTGTTCAAGTTAACCCATTCCATTATAAATGTGTGTTAACTTCAAAATTTATCCTTTTAGCCGTAACAAAGGTTTAGGAAATAGCTAGAATATAAAGCTCTTAACTTCCTTAGCACACTATAAGTGTTATGCATCCTAAATACCTAGAACATAAAGCTCTTAACTTCCTTAGCACACTATAAGAGTTATGCCTCCTAAATAGCTAGAATATAAAGCTCTAAACTTCCTTAGCACACAATAAGTGTTAGGCCTCCTAAATAGCTGGAATATAAAGCTCTAAACTTCCTTAGCACATTATAAGTGTAAGGCCTCCTAAATAGCTGGAATATAAAGCTCTAAACTTCCTTAGCACACTATAAGTGTTATGCCTCCTAAATAGCTAGAATATAAAGCTCTAAACTTCCTTAGCACACTATAAGTGTAAGGCCTCCTAAATAGCTGGAATATAAAGCTCTAAACTTCCTTAGCACACTATAAGAGTTATGCCTCCTAAATAGCTAGAATATAAAGCTCTAAACTTCCTTAGCACACTATAAGAGTTATGCCTCCTAAATAGCTGGAATATAAAGCTCTAAACTTCCTTAGCACACTATAAGAGTTATGCCTCCTAAATAGCTGGAATATAAAGCTCTAAACTTCCTTAGCACACAATAAGAGTTATGCCTCCTAAATCATAATTTACGAGGCGACGCCAACGATTTAGAAGAAGCATCATAAAAAACGGTCTGTAGATTCGAGCATTCTTTCGAGACGACAAAAACCAACGGATGAGTCAAGGAAAGTCATCTTTTCTGCGCCCAATTCGGCAACTCATCAAATAACCCTGAATTAGAGCGACAAATCGTAAGACAAATCTACTCACGGCCACGCCTCCGCCGCCCTGCCACGCACCGTACGGTGACCCGGTCGTGGCTGGTGACGGTGACACGTACCGTTACATTGGGCTCCTCTGCTGTAGTTGAGGGGATTAAGAAGAGCGGATCACTGGGCCTAACTACGTCAGAGCGACAAATCTTTGCATTTGATGCCGTAATGTTAACATTTCCTGCTCCAGATTTTTGATTCATTGCATGTTTTTTTTACCATTCAAGCAACTTGATTAAATCTCAAACTTTACGTTCGTATTCACTTAACTTCTGTAATCGTGTTGAGCTTGTCGGTGAAGGAATATACATAAATATAATTTATTGTTTAACTTATGATCGTTCATTTCAGGCGCAGTTGAACACTGTGATGCGATCACCCGTTGCTGGTCAAACGAAACTCTGAAGAACTTGTCTACATGCTCGTGACTGGCCGCACCTTCCCTCTACCCTTTCCGCCTGGCCCTCACTTCGTCATTCCTAATGAAAATTCAGCCACAAATAACGACCGATGCTCTACGATGGACTCATGAGGACTCATTCGAATCGCGCAGCTCAAGTCAGTCCTCCGAGGCTAAAGCCACCATGGACTCCTTCGACCCCTTCATGATGAGGGAGTACCAGAACCACAGCTCGACTCTGGCGGAGTTGAAGCCGTTGGAACCAATGGAATACTTCAATGCCTCTCCAGACACGTCTCTCGCCCACCACGACCCCATAAGCGACTGTTCGCCAGGGCAGCAAAGCTACAGAGGAGCAATCATAAGCAACACCTTCCTTGGATACAGTGGCATGCAGGATACAGTTTCCACGACCACTTCTCCACATTCTTCCTCGAACATCTCCGTGAAACAGGAAGGATCGGATACCTACGTTGGGGCTGAAGATATCGATGACTTAGCGTCTATGATTGGATGTGCTAACACGGATACTAACGTTCCCACGCAACCAATTGCGTTTAATGATCACATCGAACCGTCTCTCCCTGAATCTTCTCTTACCATTGAAGATTGGCTTATGCTTGATGTGAACAGATCTGATTTGTCGGATAGCATGATTAACTCCACCCTGTCTCCCTCTGACCTGTCCCCGATCGACAACCAATCGCAACAACCTTCCACCACAAGTTCTATTCATTCAACCCTCGACTATTCAACACACCATCATCATCATATCTACCAACACGTGCATCAACAAGCAATCCACAGTCCTCTGCAGGCTCTTCTGGCAGCGGGCAGTGTTAACAACAACAACAATAATAACAACAATTCGTACTTACATGGACTGGCATTGGCGGAAGACAACTATCAGAAAACTCAGCCCATTCTTTACAACAAGTTAACGCAGCCACAGAAAGACTCTCTGAACAGTCTAAACAACGGACTGCTGAAAACCGATCCTCTGCTTGGTCGTACCAACTACTTCCAGAACAAGGACTCTATTCCTCATTCCACGGATGCCACAAGCTACTCTGTGACCACGTCCGACGACATTTTAGTGACCAAGTACGACCCACGATATCTGGATCAAACGCAACTTGGGTCTCCTGATTCTGATCTATCCTCTACTCAACTAGGCTATGACTATGGGGACTTTAAGGGCAAGAATCGCAGTCGGTTGAACAAAAGTACAAAGTTAGCAATACGAACCGAGGGAACCAAGGATAAGCCCGTCCACCACTGCACTGTCTGCAACAGAGGATTCCTTAACAAATCGAACATTAAGGTTCACCTAAGGACTCACACTGGAGAAAAACCTTTCAGATGTGAAACCTGCAGCAAAGCCTTCCGACAAAAAGCCCACCTTCTAAAACATTACCAAATACACAAAAGAGGACAAAGAGATTAACTACCCGTCCATCCTCGCGCTTTTTGCTAGGTGTGGAAATTTTATTTCCTTATTTTTACTCACCGTTATCTTTCTGTTTGTGTACTACATTGAGATTTTGTGGGTATTACTCGAATTTAATCGGTTGACGATCGACTATAGGGAGGCGAAATACTTAGCAGGGACGATTAAAAACAAATAATGCTTAATGCTGTTGCCTCAGAGTAAACGTTTTCTGACAATGCTTTATAAAGAAAGGCTTGTTTCTTGATGATGTGGTGTGATTTGACACGGGAATTTGGTCTTGAACTGATTATAGTATTACCTACCAGGTACACACAACAAAATTGTATATAGATAAATATCAGATTCAATAGAAAATCTTTCCTGTTACAATATGGCATTGTGATTAGAAAATTAATAAAGCTCTTTAATCCACCGACTGAACCACCCCAAGGTTCAGTTAGAATAGTCGTAACAGTCAGTTAGGCGACCAAGCGTAGTGTTTAACCGGTGAAGACGGCCGTGTTTTGCATCATCATTGCGGGTTGTGAGGCCTGAGGCTAGGCAAAAATCACTACCTCCCGTCAGGGATCGACTGACAAGCACCTACAAGGGAAACATTGACGGGGTGAGCCACACTGACCTGATAAAATCTGGTTCACGCGGTTTATACACGTGCATGCATATAATTGATCATATAAAACCTTTCATGAATTACTTGCATGTGATTAAAAAAAAATTCAGTCTTATTTCCTTTCATTCTTCAAAAAATTAATAAACTGAAATTTTATTTTCCAGACAGTCACCACTATTGAAATGATGTTCAACTTTTTTTTTATACCTCGCTTCCTAATTTTCTGAAAAAATTTGATGAAAAGATGACACCACTTCCCTGTAAAATAGGCATACTGTTCAATTACCCCTCTGCTACAGACGTAAAAGTAAAAATAGTTAAATTTGTTTACTGGATCAATAGAACAAATAACAAAATTGAGTTTCAGAGAAGCGATAGCGGGCAGCCGGGACAGAAGTGGTGGTAGACAGGGCAAACTACTTGTGGGGATGCGGGGTTGATGAAGAAGGTCGATCGTCTGGGTTAAGTTTTCAAGTTTGAGGTCGACTCGAAATGGTGAAACGTTCACGTGAGCATGAACGATGTCAACGTCTGCATAACTGAACTATTATGATGTATAAAATTATTAGAGTGATCCCTTATAGAAACCGATGTGATGAAGCTACATATAATATAATTATTTTAATTTTAAAATCTGCAAAAACTCTCTGGAGAGATCAAATGAATTTTTTACCACCCAATCATCCATCCTTAGCGCTTTAGTTCTACTACGGTACAATCACCGTCCCTCTTCCGTCCTTGCCAGAGTTGCAGCTATCGTGCTACCCAATCACCGTCCCTCTTTTGTCCTTACCAGTGTTGCAGTTATCCTTCTACCCAATCACCGTACCTCTTCTGTCTTTAGTTATTCCTCTACCCAATCACCATCCCTCTTCTGTCCTTACCAGAGTTGCAGTTATCCTTCTACCTAATCACCGTCCCTCGTCTGTCCTTACCGGTGTTGCAGTTATTCTTCAACCCAATAACCGCCCCTCTTCTGTCCTTACCGGTGTTGCATCTATCCTGCTACCCAATCACCGTCCCTCTCTGTCCTTACCGGTGTTGCAGTTATCCTTCTACCTAATCACCGTCCCTCGTCTGTCCTTACCGGTGTTGCAGTTATCCTTCTACCTAATCACCGTCCCTCGTCTGTCCTTACCGGTGTTGCAGTTATTCTTCTACCCAATCACCGTCCCTCTTCTGTCCTTACCAGTGTTGCAGTAATCATTCTACTCAATCCCCGCCCCTCTCCTACCAGTGTTGCAGTTATCCTTCTACCCAATTACACCCTATCAGCTATTGCCACGGTATCGAATCTCATTTCAATCCACACCTCTCTCTTGTTAGGTGTTGCCACCGAAGCAGTCCTACATGTGGTTCAATCTCATCACACTATAGGTCAAATGATCGGAGTGCGGCGGGACATCACACTATAGGACGACCAAGCTGAGTGAGAAGCATCACACTATAGGTCAAATGATCGGAGTGCGGCGGGACATCACACTATAGGACGACCAAGCTGAGTGAGAAGCATCACACTATAGGTCGATCGATCAGAGTGCTGGGCATCACACTATAGGCCGACCGATCAGAGTGCTGGGCATCACACTGTAGGCCGACCGATCAGAGTGCTGGGCATCCCACCATAGGCCGATCGACAAGTGTGTGGGACATCACACTATAGGCCGACCGACCTGAGTGCGTTGCATCACATTACAGGTCGACCGACCGGTGTGCGGAGCATCGCACTATAGGCCAAAAGACCAGTGTGCGGGCATCACACTATAGGCCGATCGTCCAGAGTGCGGAGCATCATACAATATGCCGACTGACCAGAGTACGAGACATCACGCCATAGACCGACCGACCAAAGTGCGGGCTAGCACACAATAGGCTGACCGACCAACGTGTGTGGCATCACACTATAAGCCAACCGACTAGTGTGCGAATCATCACATTGTAGGCCGACCGACCAGTGTGCGGAGCATACTGGAGTCCGCAGGTTACAGGTCCAGTCAGCAACTCAGGATGTCGTAGACGACAGCGGTACAAAGCTCATTCTAGGGCCCGGGCAACGGGAGGGTAGGAGGGTTGTTCCACCTTGCAAGGAACCTGTGAGTTGGGGGGAAAAGGGAGAGAGTGGAGGTACTGAGGAAGGGGTGGAGGAGAGAGCGTCCCACATAGTAAGTAGGTCACATGAGGCGGCCGCCCGGAAAGCGTAGAGTTGTCGCCTCGTCGCTGCTACAGCGCAGGGGGAACTCAGGAGATGGTGATGCATGATTGTGGTGAGATGAGCTACTGTGGTGATGGTCTGGTGAGGATTTAATAGTGGCTCAGGGGTGAGTGACTCTAAAGCTGTAGTGTCAGATTGTTGTAATGAAGGTCACTGTTATATTATAATCATGGACTTCACACACAGCAACTTGAGGCAGATCATCCGGATCAGAACTCGGGCTGATATTTAAAGAAGTCTTAATCCTCATTTAAAAGTTAGACTACGCTAAAAATGAAACATAATATATTCTGGGCTTCATTATTCATGAAAATCGAGACTTATTGTCATGAAGTCGGTATAGTAAATAAAGTCATTGCCAAACGTACACATCGACATTAAATCTATTCGACATGCGCTTGTCTCTGAGCCATTACTTTAGTGATGGCGGGTCCTAGCGTGCCTGCCAAGGGACCTGTGAGTGAAGTCCTGGCCAGAGCGCCTCTGACCTTGACTTGGTCCTGCGCCGAACGGCGACAGACGAGCAGGCGTCGGCCGCGACGGACCCAGGAGGGAGGATAGAGGATTGGGGGATTGGGCTTCTCATGAAAGCCCTGATGATTGGTGTTGAACTGGGTGATGATTGGTGATGGTTTTGTGTGGCATCGTACACGTAAAATTGTTTAACAGGAGATGTAACTAAGCTTATGAGACTCGTGAAGGATTGACAGTTCTCGAGAATTTTTTTGACTGACTACGTTACTGGTCTTGGAAGATTGGTGACAAACTTTGATTGGGTAGTCTAAAAACTTGGGTGTAGCTGCACGGTGACTGAAGATTTGTGTTAGAGGCTGCTTTGATTTATTAGTGGCTAGAGACTCGTATTTGAGCGACGATGTTAAATGATGCCACGGATGATTGCATTCAACTTTTACTCTCAAATGCCTGATGCTATTATTTAGGCCTTAAAAACTTATTAAGAGGCATGGAACTGTTATTCGACCAGTTTCTTGTAAATATCCATTGCCACTTCTCCCCTCTTACTATTTTTTTATAACTAGCAAACCAACAAATTTTCTTTCAAAGCTCTCTACCCTCCATCATCATTCAGTCTTCTGTTTGCTGTTTTCAAAGAGGAATTTCAATCAATTTTAAAGGTTTCGTTTTTTCTCCTATCTTTCAAGAAGGTAAGAGTCATCTGAATGAAACGATAACTCCGGATGACGAAGTTATCAATACTGTCTACGTCTCAGTCACCTTCATCAAACCAACTCCCTCAAAGGTCACTGTTGGCCCAGTGCAGTTACAAAAGTTAACCGGAACTGGTTTGGGAGCAAAATGAAAGCAGCTTCCTCTTCGTTGCTCCCAACCACATCAGATGGTTAACCTCTTCTCCTTGCTAGTCTGGAGCTCTCCACCACCCATTACCTCCCCTTTTCCTCCCCCAATAACGAGATGACCTCGTTTTCGAGTTACAAAGAAACTCAGGAACGAGCAACTTTAGACTACAGCCCCTTGCAGAAGCTTAACTCGCGTACAAAAGGTCCGTCATGGAAGTCTGGGCTTTGATTGACTGGACAGTTCTCTGTTCTTGACGATTTCTGCATTTTCCAATGCAGCTTTTAAGACACCTGAGACAATTTACGGAATGGCAGTAATGCTACCATGAGATCCACTTGTCCGTGTGTCTTGCGTTCAGAAAATTTCCATGTATACGAGATCATAGTCCAAGTTATTATCAGAAATATTGTGCTAACGCATTCTGTTTAATTCGATAGAAAAAAATAATTTTGTTTCGTAAGCCGACAATTTCCAAACTATTTTGAAAGTGACAAAAAAAAATTATAAAACAACACGACTAGTACAGAGTTGAACACCGATGTTCCATTGTTGTCATCACCGGGCAAAGGTCATCTCCTCAATGGACTCACATTTGAATCTCCTCAATTGTCTCACATTTGACTGTGGGCAGTGACCTTGAGTTTTGTAGTATCAACAACACTGCAAAATTTAGTAAACTTGAATGCCGAACTTTGATTCACGTATTAAGAAAATTTGTATGCATAAAAAATCGGTGTAAGTGATCTAGTTCATCAGCATCCGACTACAATTGACGAGCAAATCACATCATCCTGAGAAAGAATACCTTGTTTAAGAAATGCATCGTCCCTGCGTAGGAGTAACTTCTATAATGTTAGAGGTACCCAAATTTTATGCTTGCTATGTCTTTTCTGTAATCACATTCGTCAGAAATAGATGAAGCAGCCTCGGCACCGACAGATACCTCTTACAGTTGAGGCAATCTAGATTGGGTTGATTAGCATGGTTGCAAGCTGTGTAGAAGCGCGCATTCTGTAGCAGGTCGAGCATCCCATGATCAATCGATGTTTATCTCAATAGATAACCGTTCGATAAGCCTGTCTGTCCATTGCTTTCAACAACGTCCTCAAAAACAAGGATAACATCAAGTAGCCGACTTTTCTTGTCGTCGCGCTATCGTTATTTCTAAAATAGCTTTGGTAACGAATATCACTTAGGATAAAAATTAGTTACCAGGCAATTGGACAGAAAAATCTACAGTAGTGTTCTTTTGTCTTTTCTTCTTACAGTATTTTAGTTAATTTTAGTGTACACCTTCTACATCTGACGCCTATAGGAATAGCAACTGCCCCATGTTTACTTTATACTGTTTGCTGTCGAGAAAGATATGTGATGGTTTACTACATACACGACATCGGCAACGGCGAGCCTTGAACTCGACAAAATGTTTACTATCATCATTCATTAACTTGCTTCTTCGCTGATCTGCCACTGTGTATCTTTTTGTAGGTAGAATCACCTATAGCTGGAGGATCATCATTGTTGTATGTGTAATACTAGGAAGGCTTCTTGTTATAATGTTACGTTTGCTCTAGTAGAAGAACGCTCTCACTATCAATAGAATTTGAATAAAGGCAAAGATTGACAGGAAGTAAAGATTTTGTTATTGTTCACAGCTGAGTTGACAGAAAAGCTAAGTTACTTCCATAGCTAACTTTATGATAATCGTTATGATTATTACTAACTTCATATATATTACTCCTATTCCCTTACCCCAACTGGTTTGAGTACAGTTTTTATAAGATGCCCAATTAATGTAGTTTCTTCTATTTGTTTGCATAGACACCGCGTGTAAAGCATTGTACTGAGCGACCCTGTACGATTGGGTTGTCGGTTGCTAGAGAATGGTCGTTAGCATTGTTACAGAACGTCATGGACTCCGCCCACCGTCAGATGAATCTCCTCTACACTTAGTTATTATAACATTAATAATGATGAACAATAATGAAAATAATATTAATGATGTTACAGTTTTTCTGGGATGTTGTTGAAATGAAAGTGAATTAGGCGACATAGAAAAGAATGAAACCCTCTTCATTGGAACGATTGTGACTAAAAAACTTGCAGAACCGATTATGAAAAAATTCAGTTTATTGGTGATGCTTTGAAAACGTGATGAAATACTGAAAACAATTGAAAGTTCGTGTTAATTTTTTATGGTGATGTTGATATTTGAACCAAAAGAAAAAGAAATTCAGTCATGTCTGTGAAATGGACAATAAATTTCTCATTATCTATAGTAGATGCTGAAACTGTCTGATGGCTCTTCTTGTAAGTCAGACAAACGGTGTTTCCGGGTCACTGTGAGACAAAATATCCTAGTTTAGTTCCATGTAAGAAAGTAAGCTTGATCAGTATTTGTTGTTAACTTGCTCTGTAATCAACGTTGTTATTTATTTATTTATTATCACCCAAAATATCCTTCAAAACAAAGTTTTCCCCTCTTTTTAGAGGGAATAGTAGGGTTACTTATAACATTTTATGGACAACATGTAGGAGACTCTGTAACTACGGCAACAATTAATACTATTGGAATCGTGCATACCGAAATGCAAAAAAAAACTGGCAGTAATTAATTGATATCATATTAAATATCAATAATAATGTGTTGTATTATAATTAGTTAATACCCCTGAACGTTGTTGACATTTCCTTGGAATCATTCAACTCAACTGATATTCATTTTGACTAGCCTAAATCTTTCTTTCGAGCGGAATTGTTGATATCGTTCAAATTACACAGGCTCTATTAAGATCAGTGGATCTAGATCAAATTGATGAAATTCAAGGGTGTTAAATGAAATTAAAAGGGCTTCTTTGCCTACTAAGCCTAGATGACCTATCATGTGGATAGCAACCATAACCATCACGCTGTACCATCAATCCGTTCCCACAAAGTCTGCTTGGCCGGCTAAGATCATCAGGTCTGCCCTTTCATCAGGTAGATCTTTGTCTGTCCTATCATCAGATAGGTTGTGATCTGACGTATCATTAGGATCTTCCCTATCATCAGGCAGATCCTGGTCTACTCTATCATCAGGTAGATTGTTATCTACCTTGTTATCAGGTAGATCGTGCTATGCACATCATCAGGATCTGCCCTATCATCAGGCAGATCGTGATGTGCCTAATCATCACAAAGATCGCCATCTGCCCTATCACCAGGTAGATAACGATTTCTTGATCCTTTCATTATTAAGTGTGCAGAAAGTATTGTACCCTTGAAATAAACAATAAGATTATGTGAAATTAGACGGATTGTTGATCCATATATACGCAATATTGGAAATGCTCATAGGTAATGGACAAAAACGAGACACTGGAAAGAATTGGCGGGCTGCGTTGATATCTATAGTGGAGTAGGTGTTATTTAATGTAAGGCAGTAACTGCAGTGACAACAAGTCAGTGCCGATGTTCAAAAGTTATCAAAACAGCAGTAGATGCTGCTCTCAAACTTAGAGTACATTTTCTTCATAGATATTGTTTTTCACATGACTTCTATCGCGACCTCCCTTTCACACTGGATGCCGCAAGGCAGCCTCAAGCATACAAACGCTGGTGTTTCCCCCAAATAGCGCATGTTGAAAAGTTTCCTGTTGCCATAGAGTCTGTGTACGTAAAATCCAATGTTTTAAAATACTTCCGATCGCAATTGTCATGCCTTCATTTGAATTGTATTATGTAATTTCTAAGCTCCATTTCTATTTATTTCTATAGGGTGATATTTGGTTTGTGCTGTACATAATATTTCTAGATGCTCGAAGAAAATACACAAAATAATATTTCTTCTTGTTGTAGTCTGTAAGAACATCTCATTCTCTTTAATTTATTTATATCATCGATGGTTCGTTCGTCTCATGTGTACATAAGAAAAATCCAGATGTTTTATCAGTTTAAGTTGACGGCCTCGCTTCAAGCGACGAGTGTCGACGACTTGAACCTATTCTTACAATCGATACTTTGTTCTATAACAATGCTCCTAGACTCCAACACAGCGCAGGGATCACGGCTAGCTTGGTCAAAGGGTTCCATGCATCGCTCTATTGTATAAAATGGTGGTGCTTTAATACAACACGGGTTCATTCCCAGTTGATGTACTGCAAAGTAATTACCTGTTCCAAGGGTGATCTAACTGAATGGTAGCTGTTTACACATTTATATGTTTTTTTTTTTTCAAAATATCATTCATGAAGTTTACCGATTGCAACTAAATTAGCTTCTGTGTATTTGATTAAGAACAGTCTTCCCTATCCTGTGATGACGGTCACTAATAATGAAATTAAAGGAGTTATTCAGGCTTATTCCAATGAATTTGAGAAGCATAGCTCTTATTCTCAATTTGCTCGGATTCATTTTTAGTGATGTTATCTCAAATATTCGCAGAAAAAGAATGTAGTGTTTACCGAGTGCAGATAATCGATTCGTCTGTTATTTGATTTTTTTTGTGAATGTAATGAAATGTTCATCTTCGGAATGTTTCAATCAATCTTCTGTGCAATTCTCGTCTTCGAAATATATGTCCAACAATGTACTCTAAATGGTCCATACATCTCGTTTCAATTAAGAATCAACGGATCATTAGAATTACCAAACAATCTTTCAAAAGGCTACAGTATACACATTTGGTTAGATCTGTTTAGAATAGAAAAGCTCCTCCTTCTAGCCCCTCATCTAATGCAACGTTTATCATAGGATGGACACCTCCCATCACCCATTTTACCCCAACTGTTCAAGACCCTCCCCCCCAGGCGTCGGGCCCCTGAAACGGTGAGGAGTTGATTGGCTGACGTGGGAGTATTTAATTTAGTTGCTTCCTACGCAATGTTTCTGTAAGCCTCATCTTCAACAGTTTCTGTAAGCCTCGTCTTCAACAGTTTTTTAAGTTGACTCTGCAATCACCTTCTTTTGTTTTATTTTCAACACCATGTATTACATTTATTGTAGAAATATGCATTAAAAATTATTCAACACACGAGAGAAGACTGTAACTTACACAAATAGCGATCTGTTTCGATATATTTGTGTGTATATGTATAGATATATATATATG
>SDVV010014417.1:0-14808 GCA_016164225.1 Gammarus roeselii | reverse complement strand
CATGCGGCTAGCATAGTGCCCTCATGCGGCTAGCATAGTGCCCTCATGCGGCTAGCATAGTGCCCTCATGCGGCTAGCATAGTGCTCTCATGCGGCTAGCATAGTGCCCTCATGCGGCTAGCTTAGTGCCCTCATGCTGCCACCACAATGCCCGCATACGGCTATCGCGGCGCCTTCGTGCGGCCACATTCAGTGCCCTTGTACAAAATATTAATGTCGATAAAATATGTTTTCCGTCACATGTTTATATCGGCGACCAAACGCACGGACATGTTATTGGTGTTATGTTTGTGCAACTCAACGGCATCAATGATAAATGCGCTCGCCGTGGTAAAAGGAAAGACTGTATTTTTATTTTGCCATGTTTCTAATTCTATGTTATTCTATGATGTTTGTATGTCACACACCAGGAGAGAGAGCCGATAGACTCATCATCTTTTCACTTCCACCTCATCGTTCCCTTGCTATCAAAAGCCTGATAACGGTATCCTGGCGGCGATTTGTAGCCAGTAAAAGTCAGCGACATCGCTATTAAAACATGTTCTTTTTTGCTAGACTGTCTGCCTGCCCGCTAGCTTCACTGGCTCCACTGATTATTGTAATAATCAGTATAAAAAAAATAATTGAAGGAAACTGATAGCTGGAATTATAAAAGTTTGACGGAACTTATTTGGTTTCAAAGTAAAGAAGTAAGGGAGTCTCAAGAGACGAATTTCTAGGGCAATAACTCATTTTAATGTGTCGTTTCAATTTGACTCACTCTACCATAGAATGGATTGGGTGGCGCCTATTTCGAAGTGACACAATACGAACCCGGGGGATGGCTTTTAGCAAAACGATATTTACGTTATCTTTATCATCAAAACCACAGCCTACTCCACTTTGAAGAATCAAAGTGGCCTAACAGCAGCACAACAGCTGCTCTCTAGGCACTGTCAGCCACGGCCTCAACAGCGGCCTAGCTGCGTTCAGTAAGCTACCCAACAGCGGCTTAAGATGAAGTCAACCGTAGCATCAATGATCACACTCTAGTGGTATGTAATGATCACACTCTAGTGGTATGTAATGATCACACTCTAGTGGTATGTAATGATCACACTCTAGTGGTATGTAATGATCACACTCTAGTGGTATGTAATGATCACACTCTAGTGGTATGTAATGATCACATTCTAGCGGTATGTAATGATCACACTCAAGTGGTATGTAATGATCACACTCTAGTGGTATGTAACGATCACACTCTAGTGGTATGTAATGATCACACTCCAGTGGTATGTAATGATCACACTCTAGTGGTATGTAATGATCACACTCTAGTGGTATGTAATGATCACACTTTAGTGGTATGTAATGATCCCACTCTAGTGGTATGTAATGATCACACTCTAGTGGTATGTATTGATCACACCTAGTGGTATGTAATGATCACACTTTAGTGGTATGTAATGATCCCACTCTAGTGGTATGTAATGATCACACTCTAGTGGTATGTATTGATCACACTTTAGTGGTATGTAGTGATCCAACTCTAAACCAAATGGCAGTAACTCGGCACTGTTTTTTTCAAATTCTGGAAGCAATAATCGGGAAACTGTCCTTATAAGACTCGATTAACCTATAGATCGTTCAACACTCCGTTACAAATCACAATAATTTCTGGAATATTTGAGCTCTTCCAAGGAAACACCATAGCAAGCGCAATTTCAGAAATCATAGCAGAATGCATGTGTTGTGGTGACCGCTACAACATGCGTGGAAGAGGGTGAAAATATCGTGTTACAAAAAAATACCTATAAGAAATAACAACTTTCTGACCATTTATTCTGGCCGCTATCATAGCGAGATATTCTCAAACTTTGCTTGCCCTTGATTTTTGCTTCGGGTTAAACATTTCACATCTAACAATTAATACACAAATACTTCGTTATTCAACGTAGTCGGGTATGTGCCAGTTATCAATCTGCTTCCACACATAGGAATGTATACACAAGTCAACTACCCAGGTAAAGCCGTTCACATTAGTTACCGAATAAGGAATTCTCTATGTGACCATACTTCGTTAGAGCCATGCAAAAACAACCATAACACTTGCGTGACAGCAGCACAGGCGTGACTTCTGAGTAACTCTTACTACTCCAACCTACTGCATGTGCACTCCTCTTCAGGGGGAGAAGGCGTCGTCGACATCGCAAGAAAATGTTGAACGTTCCTAAGAATAACACGTTTTAAGATCGATTTGGATAGAGTTACATTCATAAATTGCGCGCTGAGGAAATTAAGCCCTGTATCAAAAGAACACTTCACCGCTGGAATGAATCATTGCAGTAAGACGACAAACTTTGTTTCAAACGAGGAGCTCAAATGATTCCCTTGAGAGAGGGACACGAGTTGTTACTCGATGTTTAGAAGTGTATAACACGATTGCAGCATTGTTCAGCCTCTCTTTACAATAAGCTTGTATCCCCTTAAACAGTTCAAGCTATACGACATTTTCATTTCTTCACACCACGTGTATCACTTTCCTCGCAATATCTCAAGGCAGACTTGAAACGAAATTTCTTAAACATCTAAAATACAACGTCTTCTCAGAACAACCGCACTAAGCTGAGAGGAAGGCTGGGTACAAGTACACCACCCCCTGTACGTATATTCTATGACTCCATAAACATTACTTACTCAATGAAGGAACCACGCCTAACCTCGACGGCGGTGACCGCTGGACTTCATGACCACGAAAACTTAACCATTTCGGTTAATGCGTAAATCGTCGTCTATAGGTGAAAAAGTGCGTTCTGCATTTATTTACGCTCGCAGTGGCGTGACGCATGCGTTTCACCGCGTATGTAAGGTGAACGATGTTTGATTTAGTCTACTGATATGTGCAGTTTTTGATATTTTTTTTCAATAATAACGTTACAGAAATATAAGTGAGAAAAGGGACAATTGTTATGCTGTCCGGTATTCGTCTCTTCAGTAATACTATGAGTCTCTTTAGTAATACTTTGAGTCTCTTCAGTAATACTACGAGTCTTTTCAGTAATACTTTGAGTCTCTTCAGTAATAAAATGAGTCTCTTCAGTAATACAATGAGTCTCTTCAGTAATACTATGAGTCTCTTCAGTAATACTATGAGTCTCTTCAGCAATACTATGAGTCTCTTCAGTAATACTATGAGTCTCTTCAGTAATACTATGAGTCTCTTCAGTAATACTATGAATCTCTTCAGTCATACTATGAGTCTCTTCGGTAATACTGAGTCTCTTCAGTAATACTATGAGACTCTTCAGTAATACTATGAGTCTCTTCAGTAATACTATGAATCTCTTCAGTCATACTATGAGTCTCTTCGGTAATACTGAGTCTCTTCAGTAATACTATGAGACTCTTCAGTAATACTATGAGTCTCTTCAGTAATACTATGAATCTCTTCAGTCATACTATGAGTCTCTTCGGTAATACTGAGTCTCTTCAGTAATACTATGAGACTCTTCAGTAATACTATGAGTCTCTTCAGTAATACTATGAATCTCTTCAGTCATACTATGAGTCTCTTCGGTAATACTGAGTCTCTTCAGTAATACTATGAGACTCTTCAGTAATACTATGAGTCTCTTCAGTAATACTATGAATCTCTTCAGTCATACTATGAGTCTCTTCGGTAATACTGAGTCTCTTCAGTAATACTATGAGACTCTTCAGTAATACTATGAGTCTCTTCAGTAATACTATGAGTCTCTTCAGCAATACTATGAGTCTCTTCAGTAATACTTTGAGTCTGTTCAGTAATACTTTGAGTCTCTTAAGTAATACTATGAGTATACAAACAATCTGTCTGACAATGGGAAACATTTCACACCCTCCAAACTGGAAGTAACTCAGAAACTCGTTAACGTTGTCGTTAAAAGCCGTCCTGCATCACACCGCTGAAGTTACCGTATTTTGGCAGAGCTGTTTTTAATGGTTTCGTGTCAAATAGAGATTGATGGAGGTATTAAAGAAGCCAGGCTCAACATCAAGCATTTAATGGCTTCTTGCCCAATATAAATTGCTGGCGCTAGCTACCTACGACATCAAGATTATCAACCCCCAGGGCAGAAGGGACCAAGGGTAAGGAAATTATTCGTGAAATATGCGGTTCCAATGTCTACAGCCTGGCAAGGCATAAAATGATAGGGCGAGGAATAAACAAGTATTCTTTTTTTCTCAATCGTCCATGGCATTTATTACAAAGTATCACAACAAGAAATAAGAAATTGTTAGTTCGCTACTCCTCTGTTAGGCGGTCTAGTGCTAAAAAATATTGTTTGGACCCCTAAATCTCAGAAATGTCATCCCAAAGCCTATGGAGTATCAGCTCTGCTCTAACGTTATCATAGCTAGGCCAGGTCCGCTTAGCGTCGCGGACAGAAAAAAATATATTAAATATCCGGGAAAATTTAATGAATGAATCCAGTTCCCCGTCAAGTAGCTGTGTCTGACCAATGTAGGGAAAAAATCCCATCTAGTCGTGATTTATGTGTTAACCCCTTAGAACCTGTACCACATATTATGCAGCGTTTGTGATACGACTTTTATTAAATAATTATCCTAAAAGGGAATAAATTTTAAGTTCTTTTGCTGCACCCTTCATATTATGCAGCATTTGGGATGCGACGCATATAAAATAATTATCATCATGTATATATATTTATATGTTTTTAGATCTTTTGTTCCGTACTTGTCATACACTAAATAATGCGGTGGACGTCGATTTTTTCCCATTCTGACTCGACCCACCAAATTTTCGCTTTTCATTGCTGAAATAATATGACGATTAATCAATCGCGGCCGACAGACAAATGGATTCAGGGCACACTATTATTATTTCGATGGGTAAAGTACAAGTAGGTCGTTGTTGCAACAATGAACATAATTGAGGTATTATTAACATATAAAGTATTGAAACCTTTCATCCAATGACATAACTGTCGTTGCCATGGCAATACAGATAAAACGATACCGTTAACAATCTTATAGATTATGACCATAAGCTCTTATCAGTATATAAGAAGGTCAACTCACACTCATTTAATCTGAGTGAAAGATACGAACGGGATTAGAATTTTGAAAAAATACGAGCGTTGCGTCCGAGGACGCACAGTATTTAGGGTAAAGTTATGCTACGCAGATTACTTTCTAGGGATAATTCTGCAACGACCAGGACGTGAAATAACAAGTCGTCTTTTTTCCTGATGCGACTGATGATTCAAGGTCAAAACATCACAGGCGTGGTCACTGGTGTGCCACCCCGTATAGTCAAGACACCCGAGCCGGCGGAATGTACCAGTTGCGTAATCACGCGACTGAGTGATGGGCGCCAGGGATTACGGAGAGGACTCTTTCAGCGCGGGTGCCAACATCGGCCGTCGGCGAGGAAGTGTGGGAGGGGTGGTACCAGCTCACTGGGAGGACGACTTGCTACATCGTGCAGCGAACTATATTCTAGTAAATCTTCTAATAAATCTCCCCAAATTAGCTTGAGAAGAATCGGCAATCAAAGATGCGACAAATTAAAAGTAAATTGGAAAATCCAAGTGCATTCTGCCAGCAAAGTCTACTGCCTGACCCTAACTACCTACTACCATATCTACCCAAGAAGAATGTCAAAATAAGGCCTTGCTCCCGAAAGCAAAGTCAATTTGAAGGCTTTGCTCCCAGAAGCTCCCACAAGCAGTGCCAAATTGAAACTCCAATTAAATTCAGCGATCGCAATAGGCTGTGAACATGAATATTAAGAGCTATTCGGAAGCTAAATATTTGAAATTTTAATAAATAGAAACTGTGTTCTATAATGGAAATAAACTTTTCTGGTTTAAAAAATTTTAGTATTTGTTTTATATAAGCCTGAATGAGACGTGTTTGTATCATGACTTCCCCACCTATTCCAAACAAAATGGTTAGTGATTTGTGCAGAGTATGTTAAAAGGATCCCAATTTAGTTCGACAGGGTAAAGGAAGTATGAACACGGCAAACGTATTCATTGCTCCCATCACTTACTGCTACAGGTGTTAGTGATCCAAAAAACTTTGTCTTCTGTTTCATTGCCCAAATGGCAATCTTATCTTTCACACCTTGTGAAAGATAAGAAGGCATCAAGAAAGTGTCACACGGCAAAGGACAGGAAAATGGCGACATTGTTTGCGCAGAATGCTATAGTTGTTTCTGAAAATAGTATGAAAAAGTCACCAATGCTGGACGACAGTGCTATAGGATGCTGGAAAAAATATATAAGAAGGTACAAAGCTTATAAAATTTCAGGGAAAAACTTATAACACTGTCACTTTTGTTTTAAAAGCCAATGCAGATGTGGAGTGTCGAGGGATGGATGTGGCTTTTTACCCACCCAAAGCATTGCAACAAGATCATGGATTTGGGTAGGTCCGGCTGCAAAAGGGATAAACACTGTAAAAAATTCCATCCCCGAATGTGAAATGACTCGGATCGTCATAGGCAATGCACTAAATAAAATGTGATGAGCTGCACTTAAGACAAACAAGGGGACACATCACTGGAGCTTCAGCAAAATGTTGCTGGTGCAGCCAGCAGTAAACGAAACACAGCAACATTCCAACAACAACCATGATGGTAAAAGCGGTGGGGTAAAACAGTAACGTGTACACCTGATGACGACCTTTTTCGAAACCAAACCCAACGGTTTCCTCCCGCAGCATCGACGAAATGATACCGTTGTCATGGTGACTAGGACACCAGGCTGTCTGTGATGGCAGACGGCCTATTCATGATAATCATGAGAGTTTTGTAGCACTACATGCTCATCACCACTACAGTGTTGACCAGTCATGAAAGACATTTTTTGAACACTGGAAAATCTTCTATGTTGCTCGTGCAAATCAACGCTCCCTCTGATGAGAGAGCCGCCAACCCAGAGGTGATGGAAGAAACACTCTCGCAAGACAAAAATAAATGTCAGAATCAATTGAAAAAATTTCACCTATTAAAATTAAGAGGCCCTTATAACACCAGCCAGTATACCAAAATGAAGTCGATTCAAGACATTCAATCAGAAAGTGATTCAATCCACATTCGACAGACTGAGTCACACTTCAATTGAAGTGTTTTATTTTCTTTTAGTTTAGAAGAGATCGCAAAAAGAAAAACTGAGGTGGTATTGCAATCTATGTGAAACATAGAAGCTGTAAAAAGGTAACATTTCCAATAATTACTGCGAGCGTCTCATGGTTAAAATTAAAAAGCTGAAAGCCATGATAATTATAGTTTACAGACCAGTAAACTGTGAGTACCTGCATCTTGAAAATGCGCTTGAAATTTTTCATTTTTCAGATAGCTAAATATTGATAGAACGGCAGCACCTAGTAGCTATTTAATTGGCAAAGGTCATGTCAAAGCAGTGACATATCAAGCTAAAAAATATTAGAATTATGCACAAAGTGTTGGCAAGCCGACCAAAAATCAAAATATATGAGATCTAGTGTTTAGGGATTCATCAAGGCGTCTCAAAAACATCGTAATAAATAAAACTGTGCCTCCAGACCATAATATAATGGAAATAAAAGTGGATGCTGGCATATTGAGTATGAACACAGAAAATTTAATTTCATCTTTGAACATGACTATTAAGCAATGGAACTTCTTCGGTCCAGTAAAGAATTGGTTAAATATACAACAAACTCGTTGTGTTATCGATTGAAAACAACTAATTTAGCAAGCTATCAGTTCAATTGAACACAGCGAATAAAATATTCACATGACTTAGAGAGAAGATATAATGAAAATAATGCTATTGAAAAAAAAAGTCAAGTTTTTATTTGCTTAGGCATCCAAATTTCCTACCTCCGAATCTAAAATTCACCCAGAATCTGTGAATCCGGTCTACTGGAATATGAATACAAGGCCATTAGTGAATTGGTGAGTAAAAATTACAAACTAGTATTTAGCATCCCAAAGGTTACGCTTAGGCGGTGAAACCCTGAGATCGCATCGGAATTTTCATTGACGCATCTAAACATTGAAATCTCTGAAATTACAAACACTATCGATGACTTACAATAGGTAACAAGAGCGTATCCGAGCCAAGCGACATCATAGTTATTCCATTGAAAAAATGTCTGCAGGTCCTGACATGACCACTACAAATGTTAGGACAGAAGTCTTTGGACACCTCTAACAGGCCACAAGCCCTGAAACATTCTGCCATTTTCCCTCCAGCAAAAGGAGGTTCTATCACAAGCCCATCAAAATACAAAACAATTTATTGGACATCACTGGTAGTCAAAATATCTGAAAGGGTTGAGAATGGATGAACAGGGATTTTTTTTCGAGAAAAATCACTGGTTCAACTCCAAGCAGCATGTTTCAGAAGTACAGTAAGAAGAGCATGTTGACCCAACTACTGGAGCACTATGATTAATGAATCAATGCACCAAACGTGGATGCTTTTTATGTAGACTATTCCAAGGTCTTCGACAAAGAAGATCACAGTATACTATTATCAAAACTACAGAACGCAGGCCCCCAAGGAAAGGTTATGAAAGATATCCGAAAGGTAGAACTGAAATGGTAGCAGTAAATGGGGAAACCTCTGCACCAATAAGTGCTTAGTGGAGTCCCCCAATGCACTGTGCTAAGTCCTCTGCTTCGATAATTGATGGCCAATGATCTGAACAAAATTCGTCCACGTTCATCAATCCCCCTGTTTGGCATATGATACCTGGGAACAAGGCGCTGTAAAGGATGCGAGGGATGTAGAAAATGTTCAGGCTGATTTGAAAGAACTTGAAATTCAATTAATATAATTTTAAATTACTTAGATGTTTAAAAATATATGACCTCAAAACATGGTATTTTTATCGTACGATCAATAATGCAGCTATTGAAGAAAAATAAAACCTGCTTGACATCGGCGTACAAATGCAAAATAATGCCATTTTCAAATACAAATGGCAAAGGTTGAGGCCAGAGGCAGAAGACTGTTCCTGGGCCATTAGAACCTTTCTGTCTAGAGATTAAAGGACAATGTTGACTCCTTGGCAACCACTAATCCAACCAGTTATGGACTATTGCTCTCACTTCTTGATAACTCATAATGGAAAGATCTGAAAAGACTTGAAGCAGTTCAAAGAAGCTTTACCTGAAAGATAACCGATGAAGAGAAATGGATTACTATGATGTTATACTCAATCTAGAGAGGTTTTGAAAGATTCGTGGCAATAAGCGTTCGAAAAATTCTGAAAGGCTACACGGACAATGTCAACGAAATACTGTAACATAGGTGACAATGAGAAACCAGGCAAGGACTGACAGAATGTGATCTTTCAATGTGCCAGAACGGACGGCGGAGATCTCCTACAAGGTGCCCACACCTTCTAATTCCTTTAGTTTCATGAGAACCAGGTGAGACCTTGTTGAAATAGGACTAACTTAGTCCCATGTTGGTTGAAGGCTGCGTGAGTGCCTAATTTACGGAGGAATGGGAGAGTCCCTTGGTAATGTGGGATTGTAGAATCCCTGATTGATGGAGAACTGTGGGAGCCCCTAATATATGGAGGACTTGTAAAGTCCCATGTTGATGTAGGACTGATAAATCGCCTAGTTGCTAGAGAATTGCGTGAGTCAATTATCCATGGATATCTGAGTCAGTTCCTTGTTGATGGAGAACTGGGTGAGTCCCCCATTCTCGATGGAGGATTAGGCTTGTCCCATACTAATTGAGGATTGGGTGAGTCCCTGCTTGATTGGGGATGGGAAGAGTCCTTTGTTGACGGAGGATTAGGCCAGTCCCTCGTTGATTGAGAACTGATATACTCCCTTGTTGATGAATGACTAGGTGAGTCCTCGTTAATGGAAGACTGGGTGAATCTCTTGTTAATGGATAACTGGCTGAGTCCCTTTTGATGGAGGACTGGGTGAATTGCCTCATGTTGATGAGGCATCAACATGAGGCAATTCTTCTATTTTCACAGTCAATGTAAACTTTTTAGGCTGGTCTAATTGCAGTTGCTGGATTTGTAAGATTTGTTTATTGAAAAACTAAAGTTTTGTTGTCTCGGGTGATGTAGAATTGGTTTTCTCTTTATGTCGCTGCAGGATAATTTCAACTCCTTCAAAGTTGAAGGAATGGTCAGGTTTGCTGATGGAAAATCGGTTTGTCTACCCGAAGGGGAATTGTAATTTCATTACTTTGTCGCGAAGGAATAGTTAAATCAGCTCTCCGTTATTTGAATTCGGGGTGTTTTGTTTCCGTGCCATGCTTTTGGGAAGTTGTGGTTCGATTCACTTTTTTTTATAAAAAATTTGTCTTGTATTCCAATTCTTGTACAATTAGTTTGCTGCCTTTGTTGATGAATGGTCGAGTAGTCATCATGTTGATGCACGATACCTTCAGACCAGTCACTGATAAGGAACCTTTCTAGCCTCCATCGCTCATACCCATCAACCCGATAAGAACCCTCATTTCCTACCCTCACCTCAAGTATCGATCTCGTTTTTTTAATTGCTCTCAAGCCTTTGTCGATTCCAGCCGAAATTGAATTTTGTGAGTCGAACAATATTGTCTCTCTGTGCGGCCACGGTTTACAGAGTGGCTTTTTCCAGAGACACTTTAACTGGATCCCCGGCAAACATGGTTCCAGATCATTTATTCTGGGCAATGAGTCTCAATTATTGTCTACAAAGGTATATTAAATTTTGGAAGACAGAATTAGGCTGGCATAGAACGACGACGTTTCCATCTTAGACTGATCGAAAAGGGCCTCCAACTCAGCGATGAATTAAAAGTCTATTGTTCCATCATGTACTCAATTTTAACATCATCTCCTTATGTCCATGACCCTTGCCCGTTGACGACGTAAATGCTTGTTCGGGCTATGGCCGCCTTATAATCTGTTCTGGCTCGAGCCGCTAGTTGCTCTGCGTTGATCCATGTCCGAGAGAACGAGTCATGGTGTCTGTTTTATTTTCAGCCTAATTTCCACCAGAGCATCAACTGTATTCTGCTCTAGCCCGCCCGTCGTCGCCCTGTTACCACCCGTTCCGCACAGTTCGAGTACTCGGGCTATGGCCACCGTAACTTGTAAAGTTTGGAGAGCGGGCTGTGCTCCAAAGACCAACTTACCAAGGAGACAGTAGACGAGCTGAAACTTTAAGGAGAATTGATGTAAAGAAGATCTTGATGACTAGAAGTTGAAGATGCTATAATATCTACCCTGTTTTTTGACAGATATTGACAAGTTATTTATATGGATAAGTGAATGACTTCTCCCAAGCCTGACATCATCTGTCGACGCTAATAAGGCCATTGTTAAATGGGCGACGCCAAGGCTTTTATGGATTCAAAACCCGTCGTTTCAAAGAAGATACAATTACAATGTGAGTGGTTATTCCGCACATTAATATTTCAACGAGCGGCTGTCGACAGGGATTGGATGTCTTCTCCTTTCCTGTGTCGGACAGCGCAAAGAGGGATCGCAAGAGCGGGAGCTGAATGATCATGATAATGCAGCAAAGAGATCCTATTGTTTGACCTCAAGCATAGTGTGGAGGGCAGTAATTGCACAAGGTTTCAACATACTCAATTATTAACAGTTTATTCTACAAAAACCAGCGCGCCCGCATATTGACTCTACTAACACACGTAGAGCGTAAAAAAGATCGTTTGGCAAACAATACTGCGGAGTAAAGGTCATTGAAAATTAGCCTCGCGCGCATATAGCTAGTCAAGGGCGGAATATCGGATTTATCTCTGAAGCCTCACCGCGCCCATTCAATCATCAGGATTACCTGGTGACCAGCAGGACAGAAGCTCGAGATTAAAACTAAAGTATTTGTTGTGATGACAGTTACATTCTATTCTACTTGACGAGAGTGACTCATAAGTCTATTGTGTATAACTTTAAATGAGATCTTTTCCAACGTCTCTTATCTCATACCATGTGAGCACAGTAACATCAATACCAATCACGATGTGGCACTATCACAAATAATGTCCAGCTATCTGGATGACAATATATTATTTTATGTCACAAACATTTTTATGAAAGGGCAAACATTGCTAGCATTTTTTATTGTTTGCATCTACCAATCTGCTGTTTAAATTATTCAAATGCACAATTGGACTAGTTATATAGTTAGCAGAATATTTGACATTTAAACATTGCATTACAATTTTTATTCATTTAATTATTTCTTAATCAACTGGGATAATTCAGAATTTGAAGTCCATGTTTTATATACTGAGAGAATAACTACACACAAGAGCAAAACACACAACAATTGGAACCAGATTCCCCACACTAAATTACACAGCAGCAGGTTCCCGTACTCTCTCATTTGGTTCATCCACGACCAGGATTCTACTTTCACAATTATCTATGAGATTAATTTAGTCTCCGAGCCACAGCCTCAAGCGTCGTCAAGTGGAAAGCTGAGGAATAAAAATTCGTTCTAATTACAAAGATGAGCTGAGAAAGTTCTTCTTCTTTGCGGTTGTTTCTCATTTTAAATCCAAATGCCCTCACGGGAAGGTCATCAACTCTTCAGGAAGGCTTAAGTTTTCGCAAATCGCACGGAGGCAGAAGAGTCATGACGAGGAGAGTCATCACGAGGAGAGTCATCACAAGGAGAGTCATCCCGATGATTTGAGAGAAGCTCTTGAGAAGGGAAGAGAGTGTATTCCTAAGCCACGATTAGTTCGTTGATGGCAGTGGATGATCTAGATAATATTTATATGTTTAATGCAGTGATGCAACCAATAAGCCGATAATGTCAACCAATCTGAGAAGAATAAAACTATAACCAGCAACTTGGGTAGAAAACTAAGCCAGTGAAGATTTTTATAATATGTAAATATTTATTTATTTATGAAATTTATTTATGAAAAAAATATATATCGCCAACACGTCAAACATGTCTTTCATACAGATACAGACGCAAGACCGAATCTTCCAGAAGGAGAGTAGCTGTAGGCAAGAAGAGCCTCGCATTCCGCTCCTGCACTCGAAAACAGACTGATCCCAAATTTAAAACTCCAGCAACGATTATTTAGGAAGGTAAAAATGTAATTCATATATTTTTCTGCCCCGACGCATCTACGGTTTCTTGTTATTGCTGTTGGGTAACGAATCCAATAGAAACCGGAGAAATGAGTGACAGCCCAAATCAGTAACTCGTTCTGTGCGCCCAACCGCCATTGGGTCAACCTATGAATGCGCTCGCTTAGTCCATAAAATGATACACTATTCGACAATGATTGAACGAACCCTGATAAATTGTCCAACTTCAGAGCTCTTGCGGCGCCAACCGCAAGCTGGCATCAATGCCTTTCGAGGTGGTGGGCGCATATAAAAAAGCTGATATTTGTGCTCTGATACGACTCAGAACATCACTAACTGGCTAAATTGTTTAGTAGATGGTGTCAACATTCGTGATTCAGAGATAAGAAGTCGCTGTGAAAACTTCATAATAAAGGCGACAGGGCAACTAGCTCGTCCACCAGAAGGCTGTGTTTGCTGCGGTGAAAAAGCTCCATGACTATCACTCTTTATTCTTTGCTGCGGCCGTGAACTGCTGTGCGTACACACAATGCAATTCGACGTGTGTTAGACTCATTAGAATGATGGCTTGGTAAACGCTGTTCACTCTCAATAGGTATGCACGATACAATTCGGCGTGTGTTAGACTCGTTAGAGTGATGGGTTGGTAAACACTGTTCACTCTCAATAGGTATACACGATACAATTCGACGTGTGTTAGACTCGTTAGAGTGATGGCTTGGTAAACGCTGTTCACTCTCAGTAGTTCAATATTTTGTAACCAGTTCGCAGCATCAGCGTTTTGTTGTGATGTGTTCACAGATACAGAATTCCCGAGGTCAGCAGGTCGTGATACAGATTTCTGCACTAGCATGTCATTTAATTGGAATTTTGAAACGCACACATCAGCTTTAAAAAATAAAAGAGAAAATTCTGTAGCTTTTTATAGCGCACTTTCTATAAACGAACCTGAACGTCAGTGCCTCAAGATATTGAGAATTATCTGCGAAAAATGAATGCCTATATTCGTATTTTCCCCAGATATTCACAATATCTGTTGCCTCTTTGTCCTTGCTTTCCTCTGGTCACAAGTTTAATAGCACTTGTCGCCATCATCATCGACTGTTACCTCTGTTGTCGGGGCAATATGTTTCTATAGAGCCTGTTGTCTGACGTAGCACCTTTTGCAGCTGTCGCGGGAAGAATATACTTCGATGAACCTGTTGCCACCCGAAGAAACTTTTGCCTATGTTGCCAAGACAACATGTCTCCAAAGAACCTGTCGACCAGCAAAGCCTCTTGTATCATTGTTGTCTGGGGCAAAATGGGACCAAGCACAATAGACGGATTCTATGCTTTTGCTCTCCGACCTTCGCCATTTGTCAGGCGGGAGCGAGCGTAGCTCCTTCAACGAATGGGGTAAGTAGGAATGAGGAAGATGAATATATAGCTATAGCACGATCAGCATACTGTTCCCTTCATTCAAAATGCGACTAAACGTTGACGTATCATAATCATGACAATAAAAATTTATATTGTAACGGGTATTCATCCGCAACAATGAGCCGTTATATGTATCCAAAAGTATCGTTTTGTAACGTATTTAACGATGGACACTTCAATCTAGAGTGTTCGGAATGTCATTAGCGTTGCTAATATAAATATACAATCGTGCGTATTCCAGGCGAATCAAATTGCATTAGCGATTGTCTTTCACGACTGCCAAAAGATAATTTGGAACCCACTGAACTCGTATTG